>LKTO01000149.1:0-97925 GCA_001399465.1 Hymenoscyphus scutula | reverse complement strand
TCCCTCTCTTTCCCTCTCTTTCCCTCTCTTTCCCTCTCTTTCCCTCTCTTTCCCTCTCTTTCCCTCTCTTTCCCTCTCTTTCCCTCTCTTTCCCTCTCTTTCCCTCTCTTTCCCTCTCTTTCCCTCTTCCTCTCTCTTATTTATATCAAGAGTAAGGATAAATGTCTATTAAAAGCTAGCGAAACATATAAAATACAGGTTATTCTTACTATTATTATTCTTCTATTCTCTAGAAGTGGATAAGTAATAAGGATAGAATACACCTCTTGAAGACTTAATATATAGCTTTATATGTAGAGAGAGTAGGTGTAAGTTTAATATAAAAAAATTAATTTTAACTTATAAAAAGTCGATTTACAATTTACGATTTGCGATTTAGTCGTTTCCAACTATTGGTGTATTTGGGATGTTGTAATTATCTCTATTCTTTCATTGGAGTCTACCAAGCTATTCGTGATTCGTGGTCCATGATTCGTGATTCATGATAGTGTATAGTACACAGTGAAGCAACTAGCAAGCAAGAAAAAAAAGGGCTACTGCAGCACTGCTCAATCCATCCGTATCGCTCCCCTTTTTTGTAGAATGTGTCGAAAATCACGCCAAAGAAAAATAAAATACAATGTGTCTGCGACTGAGGGAATCCATGCTCATCACTTAATCATCCGTCAAATCAATGATTTGAGCATTGGCATCTATTGCTCGGCTTCTGCTCTTGCCTGCTCTCGATGAACTGATGATTTGAAGGGCATTCTCGTCATCGTTGTCGGCCTCCCGCTTGATACCCCGAGATTTGTCCTGCTCCTCTGATTTGATCTGATCAATCTCGGCCTGGAAGTAAATCAGTTACAGAAAGAGGGATAGAAGTCAACTTAATTACCTGAAGACGAGCTAGTCGTTCTGCATTTGAGACAGGATTCGACGCTGCCATAACAGCTGGGGCAGGTTCAGGTTCAGGTTCCGGGGACGGCGAGTGAGGAATAATCATTTCTTGTTGCAAGGCTTCTGTAGAAAAGGTTATTTTTGTTCTTCAAAACGCAGGGTTTCGCGGCAAAGTACCTTTTGATCGATAATTGAAGCGAAACATGGCAATCGGGGAATTACAGCCATCTATGCTTTCGAATTCCGTTGCTCTTACTGATTGTTAAATACTGGTCCCTTCGCCAAATCTAACGCAGTTAGGGGTCATGAAAAAGTAATATCACGGCTAAAGGACATACTTAACACCGTGAGAAACTGCTCTTCCCTTGAGTGCCTTTTCGGAGATCTCTGAGATACCCTGACATGGTTGATCGTTGGATCTTTCTTGTTTCCGAGGAACTTCAATAACCCTGTGAATGACAACAACGATTTCACCTAGTCCACCCTTCGCTATCTTGACATCTGATTCAACGCGTGCTGATTTGAATTCATCAACTATGAGAAGTCAGAGTGCTGTTAGAGGTATACAGAGAAGGAAGTATGCCTTTGTTGAGCGCACAAAAATGCAAAGTTTGTCGAAGAACCGTATCATTGTCCAACCGCGAGAAAGTTCGATTCAGGACATGAGACCAGTTCTGGGAGGGAGCCATGGCGTTATACAATCGCACGATTGACTTCCCGTCTACATACAGACCAAATGACAGATAAAGCTGTTTTTTGGATCTGGTCTCGGTTTTCTTGGGTTTATATTCTGGAGCGACCTCGCATTTTACCGGGAAGGCGGCATCAGACAGGCAGGATACAAAGACTGTTGACATTGCGCCTTCTGGAGGAGGATTGAATTCCTCAAACTTAAATTCGTCCTCGTCAGGATACTGGTCGAGAGTTTCACCATTTGATTCAATCGTGACTCGAATGCCTGGTAGGCCTTCGAGGATTGCCATTATGCTGCCCTGTTTGGAGGAATTAGCATTTGGACTTTGTGACTGATCTTGATTTAACTGAACCTTGATTCGATCCTGAGTTTGGGATAGATCGACGTGATGTTGAATGTGATGAATCTTTCCAGGCTCGTTCGCGCAATATCGGAAATACTCACTGATGTTCGTAAACGGAGAAGAGAAGAACGCTGATAAAACCAGCTACATGTATTTATACTTGGAAGAAGTATGGGCGAACCCAGCCGAGAATCGCTGGTTGATGAAATCGCTAGTTGTTTCCAGGCAAGTTCCAAAGTTCCATGAGGTTGACTAGGTACTGAGAGAAGGTTCGTCACGAATAAGGTGCGTTGTCACGTGAAAGTACTTGGCACTGAACCACAAATTTTGTTGACCTCAGAGATCCATAGGTACCTGGAGGTGCAGCACAACTTCATATCGTAACCAGATTTCCACATCAACCGCCGAAGTCATGGATCCAGGAAGGAGAGCTATGCTCAATAGTCGCGATTCTCCCGCAAGAGATATAACCGCTCCACGACGCGATGCGAACTCTCGAATCTCGAAGCCAGCGCGCCAAAATACTCCCACGAGCAGAAATGCTGACAATCGACCTCCACGAAATAGCGACAACCGACCATCACGAAACATGCAGACTCAGGATGATGAACAGACAAAAAAATGGGTGTCGCAGGAAGACACTTTTGTGCTGAAGCAGGCAAAGAAGAAGGCAGACATTCGCGTTCGAGAAGGCAGAGCGAAACCCATCGATTGGCTTGCTGTCATTCTCAGAGTGATTGATCCAGACAGAGATCTTCTAGATGATGACGAGGAGGAAGAGGAGGCTCAGGTAGATGTAGTGGACCCGGAAGGAGTATTTGAAGGCCTCAACGACTCACAACTTGGAGAGTTGGAAACAGACCTCAATTCATATCTGGCCTTGGAGACGAACCCGAAGAATAAAGATTATTGGAAAACAATGCAGATTATTTGCAATGACCGCCGTCAAAAGCTGAAACCGCAAGCCCGGGAAGGAAGAGCTGTGGGGTCCGTCGCTGCCGATGTTGACAAGCTTCTGGGCCCAAAAACTTACGAGCAGCTCGAAGCGCTGGAAAAGCAAATACGGACCAAACTGCAATCAAACGAGCCGATTGACGTTGATTACTGGGAACAACTCTTACGCAGCTTGCTTATCTGGAAGGCAAAAGCCAAACTAAAGAAGGTTTACCAATCAGTCCTCGATAGTCGCATGGAAACACTACGCAAGCAACAAGAGGAGGATGCTCTGGAAGCCCGTTCAAAGTTGCAGGAGATATTGATGGGACCTGCATTAGTCGTTGATGAGAGTACAGATGCACCGGTCAAGGAATCCCGAGATGTCTCACAGTTGATCCGACGTCAACCCAACTTTCAGTATAATTCGAGGCATGATCCAGAACCTTTGTTAAAGTTGCACAATGAAGATAAAACAAGCGAAGTTGTGGATGAGTCTCTATTCCTTCAAAAGATAGTTGCGGATCGTCGTCGGGTGCTGAAACTCGGCTATGTTCCCTCTCGACAAATAGCCGCAGAGAAGGCACCATCTGCATCCACCAACAAAACAATCAACACGGTTGGAATTGCGCCTCCGGGCACACAGAGGTTTTCGACAATCGCCAACGAGGATTTCTCGCAAGCTACCACTGCTTTGTATGAAAGAGAAGTAGCCCGAGGAGTAAATGAAGATGAGGAAATCTTCACTGGGGAAGAATCAGTAGCCACTTCTGCGCAACCACAATGGGCAGACAAATATCGCCCGAGAAAGCCTCGCTATTTCAACCGTGTGCAAATGGGATATGAATGGAACAAGTATAATCAAACGCATTACGATCATGATAATCCACCACCAAAGGTAGTTCAAGGTTACAAGTTCAACATATTTTATCCAGATTTGATCGACAAGGCCAAAGCCCCTACATTTAAGATTATTCGAGAACATGGACGCAAGCGAGGAGAATCGTTCGCGCCTGCTGGAGAAGAGGATACCTGTCTCATTCGTTTTATTGCTGGTCCGCCATATGAAGATATTGCCTTTAGGATCGTCGATAAAGAGTGGGATTACAGCGCTAAGAGAGATCGTGGCTTTAGAAGTAGCTTTGACAAGGTGTGTACCTCCCATCGTATCCCATCGCCTTCCAAGCCTCTCTTGAGGTGATACAACAGACGCGATGTACAGCCGCGCGTCGGCGAATCCATCCAGCACCCCTTGTTCGCAATGCTGATTCTTCCACACCAGGGAATCCTTCAGTTGCATTTCCAGTATAAAAAGGTAGAAACTCACACAACAATTCTCTCCCTCTTTATCACTTGCTGACTCGTCAATAGATTTACTACAGAAAGTAAGACTTTAGGAGTTGCTTGCATTGCACCGTATCGTCGGGCTTGGAAGTACGGAGTAAGACGTCCTGTAGAGAATTGAAATCAAGTTTACTAATTTTATCCAAATCCTGATCTAGAGCATTAAATTGTACAGTGTATGTATCACCATTCCCTTTGTCTTTCGTGGTACGGAATTCGGCGACCTCATTTCTTGCTTCCACGATTGAAAGTTATCAATGCATGTGGGCGGAAAGTATTCAGGCTTCATGATGATCCAAGTTCCCATGGAGCCATTGTTCCCCAACGGCAAGGCCACACCCCAAGGCCACACCCCAAGGCGCAGGATGCAGCAAGAAGAGGCGCGGTCTATCTCGCGGTGTAGCCCCCAATGGGCAACTACCCGTTGGACGTCCACCTGCTGCCAAAGTCATTCTTCATGTCGAATTACTAAGCGTATCCCTATCGGTGTGTATTCTGCCCTCACTGGGTCTAGCTCTCCGTAAGACTTCTTCTAGGGGTCTTCCAGAAATTCCCCGCCGGAGAAGAGAAACAGCCCCATTGTTTCACACCGTTGAGCCTACCCAAGGCTTTCTGCGTTCCACCAGGATCCTCTGCCTCCTGCCAGTTTTGCCCTTAGTGCATGCAAGCAACCGAAGCTACACCAACAACCCATTATGTATGCCTTGTGTGCATGAGGCCCTAGTTTATTTGCGAGTGCTCTGTGAGATACTGAGATGATTGCTTTCAAGAAGGACGTTAGTACAGATCGCTCTCAGGGCCATTTGCCGGATCGGAAGCGCAAACGATTTTTGCAGCTTGATATGCGTTGGCACACGCCATCCTGCAGGGAAGTTAGTGGCACTTGTCTATTCGGCCTCCCGTTGTCAGGTAGGTACTCTAGTTGAATATCAACGTCTTGTCCCCTTTTTGCTATTCCCCATTCTTCGAAACCTCCGACTCGGCCGTCCGTTAAAACTGTAGTACAATACAGCAACCCGGCTGGAATCACCTTTTCTTTTCTAGCCACATCATAGCGGTGAGGAATACAGACATTGTCTTTTTATGATAACCACTATGAATTCGGGGCAATACCGTCATCGACCTCAGAGCGACGGCTTGCCTTTGAATTTCCCTTACGGGAACAGCTCCGGGTCTTCAATGCAATCATCGCAACATATGGTCTCATTTGGTGATCCATCCCGAAGCCAACCTGATCAACACTTTGTGATCAATCCATCATCGACTTCTCTCCCTCTCAACAACAGCTTTAGTCTCACTTCCCAGATGACGAGCCTCCCACAATCGTCGACCCTCTGGAGTGACCCAAACAACCCCCAGCTGGGCTTTAATGATCAAACCGCCAACAACTACTATGACTATTCGACAGTGGCCACAAGCAGTGAACAAGAAAATAGTTTGGTACGAGGAATTGACTTCTCTGGTGTCCCTCGCACTTGGCCGGCATATGACCCAAGAATGCTCAGCGAAAACAACATGGCCATGGATCCATTCAACCAAATCTACATGTTAGACAACGACAAGAACGATACCCAGAGTTCTACCGATCAAGCTGCTCTCGACTTGACCAAAACACACCACTACGTTCGAATGAGTATGAGTCAAAGTCCAAAGGTGGAAAGCGACAACCAAGAACCACATCTCTCACCCTCCAAAGAAATGGGACCAGATTCAGAATATGGAGACCCCAGCTCTCGTGAGATGACCGCGATGGATGTCGATGAGCATACTGTGGACGAACCTTATGCAAAACTTATTCATCGAGCTCTTATGAGTGTGCCTTCCCACTCGATGGTTCTTCAAGAGATATATCAATGGTTTCGAGACAACACCGGTAAAGGCAGTGGTGGCTCGGAGAGTAAAGGATGGATGAATAGCATTCGTCACAACTTATCCATGAATGCTGTAAGACATTGGACCCTTGTAGATTTGGGTAACTGACTAACTCTACCTAGGCTTTCAGGAAGACAGAACGCAAAATAGCCGGCGACGACACGAAAAAGTCTACCGAGTGGGTGCTTGAGGATTTTGCGATCAAGGACGGCGTCCAGTCTACTACGCGATATCGCAAAGGCACAGGAGCAAAGAAGTTAATGAGATCTGATAACCCGACCCCTGCTCGTCAAAGCTCTGGGCGAAAAGGAGGTATATCTGCCTACAAAATGAAGAGACGAGGAGCTCGAGAAGACCGGAATGAATCCAGACGCTCTATGCACAGACATGAAATTCTCCGCTCGCAACACTCATATCCACGAACCGGCCTGACGCAGCGACGTATTTCTCCATCTACACCTCCAAGCCATGAAAGTATGGCTGTTCCAAGCCCATACTTCCTTCCTAAGCCGGAACCTATTGAGACGCCTTTCGATCAGAGTGCTTGTTTTCAAGACCTGCGGGCAGATCTGATTGAAGATGGACATGCTGCTCCTGTGTTTACCAACCATCGTTTTTATGATGGCCTGCCAAGTCAGTACTGAAAGTGGGGCTCTTCTACCTTTCCTTCTGGGAATATCTCCGCGGGCTGTATTGATGGATCGGCGTTTGTTTTGATGGACGATAATTGTATAATGGCGGGAAACTCTTGTTACGACAAATAGATGCTGCATGGCTTGCATGTCTTTTTTCACCTTTTGCTTGTTCTTTTTTGGGATCGCGTTCTATTCGTCGGAAATTCAGTAATGGAGGCATTCGACGTCGCTTGTTTGGGACTTTGGAACTCTGTTTTTTTATTTTAGTCGTCATGAGGGTGAAATTTCTCTTCCGCGTTCAAGGGGGTCCCACGATGCAGGGCGTTGAAAGGGGATTGGAAATGGGGGGGTTGGTTTTTCTGCTGCATGGGGATCGTGTTTGAAGTGTATTGGCAGGAAATTCTTCTCGAGGTGCTGTATCGTTGCAAGCGAGGATATAATGTGAAGGTCATTCTCAGAAAAAAACCTATCGAATTCGATGTATCAGTTTTCCGTTCGTTGAAGAAAGGATGGCTGTCGGGAAAGAAATAAAGGAGAGTGAGGTGAGGGGGTGAATGGGATGTTGGAGTGTTTTCAAGGAGCGCTGACGTGCTAGTGCGCGAGTCTCATGCTTAAAACCCGATGAAGAAGTATGGCGGCTTGGTTTTCCTGCGCCGTTTAATCTCAAGGGTGTTCGATTGGCTATTTGGGTATCGATCACTTACCCTCTTTCTCTTCTTATCTTTTCGCGCGAGTCCCTATTGATTTTTGGGGCGTGGGACATCTTATATGCGTCTGATGATGGTGTGTGTGCCAAGTTCCTCATGCAAGTAGGCGTCCAACAGGGAGGAGTTAGATTGTAGAGGCTGACTGCGAGCAAGAGTCGGGGGGCATTAGCCCAGTTTTTGGAATGCTTGGTTGTTGGATATTGGGAGGGTTTCGTGACACGGTACTCGGTATGGGGTTCTTGTCATTTAGCTCAATTGGGCCTTCCTTTCTGATTTGGAGAAGCACTCTGTAGCTGCTCTGAAATGGTTTCGACTAACTTTGATAGATTTCCTCCGTCGTTTATTACTGCCAAACTGTCCCAAGGGCAATGCATGTTCAAACTACCCTCGATTACAACACGCTAGGTTTCTAAAACTTTTGAGTATCATACGTTGTAGTCAAGATCCCTAGTTCACGTTTGGCTGAGGTTGATTCCAGGAACGGTTAAGTCCTGACCGAAAATGGACCTATGCCAGCAACGGCCCTTTATTCTCCATCTCAACCGTTTCCCCGGCGCCACCCCCGACCATATGTATGTGGAAACTGGGGGCATCACCCTTGACCTGGTTCGTCCAAATGGCGCATTTGGCTATGTATGGCTGACAGCTCCTTTGTGCGTTTGAAGTGGGGGAAAGTGTAACCCTGAGTTCATCCCATCTGGACAGGACCACAGGTGAGGTTATCGCATGAGTTCAAGTCTGGTAAACTAATGTTATCGACCAGGTTTCTATATTATCGTTGACAGCGCACACAGACAATGATCAACTGCATCACAGCGTCGTAGGAATCGAGCTGTTTACTGTCTTTTCCCGGTTTCCTTTAGCTCGAAAGGTTTCTTCGCAGTGTGCTTCCGAGATGTCCTACGCAACATTGAGATCTTTCCGAGGGAGACCTAGGTTAGCTTGATGACGATAACCAGGTTTTCGGTATCGTTATGAGCACAAAATCAATATTAGACGAATAGTCGGGTTCTTTGGGTTTCTTATTCCCCGCTGGAGTAAGTATCGTCGAATCAGAGTGAACTCAGCCTTATTTGGGCATCAGAGACGCCACTGAGTGATTGACAACAGCTCAAACCTGGTTTGCAATTGGTTTATAGTCTAGACACTGGTCTAATCTGGTCTAATCTGGTCTAACCTCGCTGACTTTTGGTGGCGACATGAAGACATATCAGGGATAACCATGAACTTGCAACAGGGGATCGATATTAGAAGTCAACCTCCTCGAGCCCCTCCCGTCCGCGGATTGGACCGGTGGGCTTCCGGGCAATCATCATTATGTACTTGCATGGTTGTTCTGCTGCAGGAAAGGATATGTCCCAAACCATCTCTGCAAATTTGTGGTGTGGGATTGTGGAACCGCCCGAGAAGAGTAGGCTCACAGAAGTAGTAATGGAAGTTAATACTTTACTCATTGCCCTATGCAAGTTTTATGGGTCATCTACATTTGGAAAATGGTTAGAAATCGTTTCTCGAGTCCGTTTATATGTAATATGATGAGTCATAAATTTCAAGTGGGCGTGGGTTGCATCTAGGAGTTATTAAGGAATATTAGACTTTGAGGTCTGGTCCAATGAAGCATCGTGTTTTGAAAAGCACTTGGGTAAATTGGATTTTGAAGCCCTCTTCATGCAACTGTTCTAGTTGGTTAAATGAAGTGCATTTTGGCTGTCCACTGTGGATGGAACAACAGAGTTAGTTTTTGTGGTTGAGTGGTTGTTGGATAAACGTTACGGTATTGATAGTGTGGGGGTTAGGAATGAGGTGTATTTGTGGCGTATCGATGTTTGCTCAATGTAGAAGTTGGTGGCTTCCCCAGTTTCCCAGTGACTAAAATTCCTCACCGTTGTTGATGACACACATAGTGGCTTACTTATTTCTCCGCGTGTACCTCGTTTAGCCCAAGTCTTTTGATGACCCCCGAGTTGAGTTTGGATGATTACGTTGCTTGTTAATGTGTTCAATTTCTCATTTGTTGAAAGAGAGAACAGCTGTTCGCTTATGGGACGATGGTTGTACCAATACAGGTATGCTAAGGATGTGCTCTTAACTTTAGCATTTTCACTTCTCTTAAAGCACATGTCAGAGGTTCTTGACTCCCTCCAGATCATATTCCTGTCACCTTGTGTGCAAAAAAAGCTACCCGAAATTCGTTGTTGATGCTATTTTGGGTGATTTTGAACAAAATTCAAGATACTTGGGACGATTTAAAATATTTCCCACATGCTCAGAGTAATCAAGTTTCACTACTCCGTAGAATCTGGGCTGATTCAATTTACGTAAATAATTTCCTCTCACTTTACCAGGTGCCTCCTCTTAGTAGACAACATAAGCAGCAGTAAATAACCCACTTTATAGGTTCTATTCTGAAAGCTTTGGCACAAAGGAATGTCAATGTCTCCTAAAATGCCGTGATTAATGTTCTAAAAAATTTCGAGAATTTAGGTCAATTGCCCCTACAAATATAGAACAACCAGCTCGGTACGCAGCGCCCCAGGTAATGCCGCTTTTATCGTCGGCACAATTAAAGCTAGTAACTCAATTTGAGATGTCCGATTTCTATTCGATAAATTTACTTCTCCTGCTTATTTGATCGCTAAACCCTCTCCTAGAATCCTATATCGACGAAATCTCGTAAATTTGTTCTCATTTCAAATTTGACTTTCGTTTTGTTTCGCACGGGATTTCGGAGATTCAATTCACCGGGATATCGAAACACAAAATATTTCCACCAATCCTATGCATTAGCGATGAGTCGCGTCAAGGATATCCCCTCGGTACCTGTTCAATGTTCAAGAACATATTTTTCCGGATAAGAACTCCCTTTCATGACGTTTCTTTCCAACATTTAAAAGGGTCCTGTGTTACTTGATCCAATCGACTTGTATTTTATTTCGAAAACTATGGGGATAATCTTTCTCCGCATCTCCACGACCCCAACTTTTCTCCACGAAATCTAGTCCCAATTATAGATCCCAGACCCAACCCCGCAATTGATTTTGTGAGATTTTCCTCGGATATTGATCCGGATGATTTCCTTAAGCTTTCATCAAAGTGAATACCGTAGTTCATCTGAATTATGGATGCCCAGCAAAGCGCTAAGCCGGGAGTATAGCTCGGATACATTACCAGTGTTCTTATTGAGGCTTTCATCCTCCTCAGAAAGGCTTGTTCACCTTCAATTACTCGCCTCACTTTTGTTGCCTGTCCAGAACGGATTCCAAGCTTCATCAACATGAGATTCCAATTCCCTACTCTTCTGGCGATCTCATCAGCCGCTCTCTCCTTTGCCCATCCAGCATCGGAGGAATTGGTTGGAAGAGCAGCTGAGAGCAAAATTGCGGCTCACAGATCACCTCGGCCTGCTGTCAAGTGCTCTCCTAAGGTTCCTGCAAATCCTCCGGCTCCTTCGCCTCCTCGAAACAGGACATGTTACGCCAAAAGCTACGGTGATAGTAGTAAGGATGACTCCAAGTATGTTCTTGCCGCCCTCAAAAGCTGCAATAATGGAGGGCATGTGGTATTCCAGAAAGGGATCAACTATACCATTGGTACTGCGCTCGATTTGACATTCTTGAATCAAATAGACATTGGTAGCTTCCCAAGGGAACCCCTCGTGAGTTCGTTGATTAATAGGTCGTGTTAGATGTTCAATCTCAAATCAAATTCAGCAACGATACGAATTACTGGCAAGCTAACTCCTTCCCGTTCGTTTTCCAAAACGTAACCTCCTTCTTTAAACTCGGCGGTCATGATGTGAATCTCTATGGAGGTGGAACTTTCGACGGGAACGGACAAGTTTGGTACGATTTGTACGCCAAAGACATATACACATTGAGACCTGTTCTCTTTGGATTAGACGGCCTTCATGATTCAACCATTAGCAACTTGGTATTGAGATACTCACCACAGTATTATTACTTTATTGCTAACTCCACGAACGTGGTATTTGACAATATTGATATTGCTGGGGAAAGTAAGAGTGTAAATGTGGCTAAGAACACGGATGGTGTAAGTTTAATTTCTCTTGACCCCAAGACTTTCAGTCACTGATTTAGTTGGTCTAGTGGGATACCTACCGTAGTTCTGGGATTGTCATCCAGAATTCGCATGTCGTGAATGGAGATGGTAGGTCCATTTTCTAATTTCCTTTACCACTGCTTAGGAAAAGGCAAAATGAGTGCTTTCTTCGGGGAAACTATCCTGTAATTATGGTCTTGGTATTTGAACAGTCACTAATTAGAGGACCTCCCAGATTGCGTCTCTTTCAAGCCAAATAGTACCAACATGGTCGTTCAAAATATGTTCTGCGATGGATCCCATGGCATAAGTGTTGGCTCTCTGGGACAATACAAGGGAGAATTCGACATTGTAGAGAATATTTACGTCTATAATGTTTCGATGTACAATGCCAGTGTAATTTACCCCCAATTCCTCTACCAAACGTATCATCAATTGGCTAATTCTATTAAGAATGCCGCCCGCATCAAGGTCTGGCCTAATGTTTCGAGCGCTCTTTCTGGAGATTTGCAGGGAGGTGGAGGATCGGGTCGAGTCAACAACATCACCTTTGACACGATGGTTGTGGGAAAGGTCGATTATGCCATCCAAGTGAACCAGTGTTATGGACAGAAGAACTTGACTCTCTGTCTCGAGTACCCATCCCCATTGACTATCAACAACATCGTTTTCAAGAACTTTCAAGGAAAGACAAGCTCAAGATACCAACCAGAAATTGCAGCAATTGCATGCTCGAGCACAGCAGCCTGTGGTAACATCACTGCCACAAGCATTAATGTCAAGAGTCCAAACGGAACGAGGGATGCCTATTGTCTCAACGTTAACGAGACAGTTCTGGACGTGGCTTGTGGTGGACCGTGGAAAGGATTCAATTAGGTTAAAATTTTGATAAAAATCGAATAAGAAATCCCCCATTTTTTGCCCAAGAAACATGCCGTGCTCGGAAGCTGAAATACCGAGAATAGAGTACATGATGCAGTGCAACCCCCTAAGCCCATTTTATCCGCCCCACCAACGAACCCAGAAACCCCGACTGAAAAGAAAGAAACATTCTTTAGGAGCCAATACTTGGCCCTACAAAGATCTGGAACAACAATTCACCAACAGTCAATGCATCCTTTGGGGAAACCTTATTCCTTCATGCAACATATCTTCAACGTCGCTTAATATGAACTGGTGCTCAGAAGCGTAGCGTAAATGTATGGAAGTTTCGTTTTAATTCGGGAGACTTTGTTGGACTCGGAGGTAACATCGAGGTATTGTTTGTTTGTTTATTCAAGGAGATGCTTGATCGTGGAAAAGTGGTTCTTAACAACCTTCGTGGTATTTCTGGTCGCAAGAAGCTGCGACATCAAAATCTTTCCTGTCCAAAGAAGCTATTGTTGATAATATTAGTATAAATTCTGATCCCGTTTGCACGCCGGCTGTGTGAGTAGGTATAAATGTTCGACTTACAAATTGCTATCGGAAACGCAGTGACGACACCGAGGAAGACGCAAAGCGCGGTAGAGAGGATTTGGAAATTCATTTTAAAGAGGATGAATTTGAGGATGAGAGAATGTTGAGTTTCCTGGGCGAGGTTTATTTGGTTGGATTGGATTTTTCGAAGAATTTACGTAAAAACGAGGGAGACTTTGAGCATTATATAGAGAGATTTATGGGCTCTCCGACGGAAACTTCCATTTCAACTACTCCTATAATAATTCAATTTTTGCATACGCGACATTGAGGAGGATTTGCTCGGCTGCAGGTAAATGATTTCCACATACTTGATGCCACGACAACGGGGCGTTTGTCGCCACCACCCTCCTCGCGAACTCGCTTCCCGTTACGGAGAATCTGGCTGATTTCAGCCATTAAATCTCACATGTTACTATGGACAGCAACTTTTGGGAAGGGAGGGGTGTAATATTTTGGTTGCCTGGATAGGCTTGGGACTATGCAGGTTCGAAACTTGGTACGGTAGTATTGGGCTAATTCCGTGGGAAGCGGGCATGGTTCATTTTACGCCGCTAGAATCTTGCTCTATATCATCTACGACCCGAGAAGAGTGAACTATTCGATTGGATTCTGGGAGCCCTAGGCGGGAAGAGGTGGGTTTGATAACAACCAATGTGAATTCAACTGTAATCGTACCTGCATGCATCGTGTTCCTTGGTTTAAGAATGTTACGCGAATGAAGATCGAGAAATTCCAACCACCTTCCTTTGTTCTTTGGAAATTATGCCGGCAGTACCGAGAAGCACCTTTTCTTCTACTTTCTCCCTTTAATTAATTAGTGATGAAAACTTCTCTTCCTGCTTTCTTGGAAATTTTTATGAGAACCCTGAGAACTCAAAAATTGAAGCACCCCTGCTCACGATACGAGATCTTATCTAAAGCAAGTATCTACAGCTCTTATCTCTTTTATAACCGATCTAAGTTCGCAAGTTTATCATTAAAGTAGCATTCCGACTGATTTCTGTTCCAAAGACCATCTTTTTCCCCTGCATAATCTGGTGAACCTTATATTAAACTTCTGATAATTTTTTCAGTTTAATCCTGCTGCAATGCAAAATGCGCATCTGTAATCGGACCAGCAAAACTAAGCTCCTCATCACTATTTTTTCTTCAACGAGCCTCGTATAGAATCTTTCAGAATTGGCCGGTTTTCCTCGCTGTGATTCCATTTTATTTCGAAAATTTAACGTCCCTCAGTGTGCGGTTTTTGTCGGAATCGGTAGGATTCTCTATCAGAAATGTTGTGCATTATTATCGAGGAGATATGTGGGGCGGTGATCTGAAGAAGTGGAGCTCTACGGTTGAGGAAGGTAAATCGATTGTACTTCTTTACCCCCACCAATACCAAGAAACAGTTTTTGGCCAAAAATATTGAACGGGATTTTCTGTTTCGTGTTGGAGTGCATTAAGCCAAGTGAAGGATGAGAAAAATTTCCCACATAAATTTCCCATGGTTCCGTCTGACTGGAATTTTGGGCTCTGCGGATAAGGGGAAAGGGGAATAACTGTACCAACCACTGTCTACATTACTCATTAGTACGCTCTACGTTAAAATAATGTGGAGAGATAATTATACGAAAGAACGATGAAAATGTTAATGGGGGCCGCAGATATGAAGACCGTGGAAGTAGACGAAATTTGGCTGAAGCCTACTATAGGTGTATAAAAATAGAACGTCTTGCTGACAAAAATACCTCGCTTATGGGATCGCAATGTGAATGGCTATTACACACGGGGCTGATATAGCTGAGTAGAGTGTTATGAAGGGGCTTTATGTGGCTGCTGATGAATTTAATTAATGGGATGCCAAATGAGGGTTTTGAACAGCTGATGGTTCTGGTAAACTTGTAGAAGAATCTGCATATCTTGCGTTAATGAAAAATCTCGCAAGAGATGTTTATCCTGAGAGCAAAGTCAACTGAATACCTTTGTTTAGCTTCTCAATGCGAAAGTGATGAAAGTTTTATAATTGATTGTTGATTTAGCACGACAGGAGAAAGCAACAATCGAAGATAAGACTAGTTTATAATTTGTGGGGTTTGCGATAGTAAGAGTTGGCGTTGCGGCGAAGCGAGCGGGAGAAAATTGGCTTCAGAGGGTGGGGGAAGAACGTGGTAACCTACGGATATATTTCATTCCAGGGATCGTGGAGACGCTCGTCCTATTAGCTGTCTGGTCCTCTGAATAAGCTCACTGGAAGCTATTGAGTAAGTGCGACAAAACTCGTGGAACAGTATTCCGTACAAGGTACTGCACTTGAAGAGAATCGATCAACATTTAGGTCGTGCAGCGCTGATCTGGCGATCGCGACTTTTACGTTGTATGATGAACCTACAGTTTACGAAAACGTAGTGATGCAACCTTATATCGCAGCATGGCGTATTCTCTTCCACAAACAAAGATACAAACTGTATCGGCGAGGGAAATAGAAATGCCGAGATTCGATGCCAATAAAGTCTAGACTCAGCTCGCTTTACAGACCGGGGCTACGCAAGCTTGAAGTCTGGAATTTCGTATGCAGCATGCGTTAAGCCACCTCGATTCACTGTTTTGACCCCTATATTGCTGTGCCGCTCTGCTGTGCTTCGTCGATTACGAATGAGATGATCCGAGATTGCCAATACTTCAGTACTTCTTGACTCTTAAAGCGACTTCCCAATTTAGGAAGTTCGATTAACCAATCATAAGCCCCTTGATCTGGCAAGAATTAGAGAAATGCTCAATGTTTCTGTAGATACCCCAGTTTAGAGGCTTCAATCGAGTTCTCATTTCTAACAATAGCGTTATGGAATTGGCGCAGCAAACCAAAGTCAGACAGTGGCTAATCACTTACCACAAAAGCAGTGCAACATTCTCAGCAGTCAGATCCAAAATTGGAAGGAAAATAATATGCGGGGTAGATCGGCGAGTTTGTTTAGATGTCCCGGTTTTAAATTGAGTGCCTTGCAAAATCTCGGTACATACAATGTTGTGTACCAGTAAGCGTATGTAGTACACCGGATGAGTGACAGCAGGTGCGGTGGCACCTCAAACGTCAAAACGGACCTCGACAGACTGACATACGAAACAACAGGCATAAGAAATAATTCAGAGAGGTTTCAGTCACCTCCATGAGAAGTCCATTTCTATTGATGAAAGATGTGATGAAGGTCCAGAGGGGGGAGAATCATGTGACCCCTCTAGTTAGTGTCTGAATTGCAGCCAAGTAATATTTCCAAAAAAGACTATGAACCCTTTTATATTGTTTTTTTTAATGAAAAAGTAGAAATGGACTGCACCAAAAAAGCCCAGCGTACTTCCCAGTTATTTGTCACCCTTACTTAGTCTTGCCTCCCGGCTTGTGGTCAAACCTCTGGCTCTCAATCTGCGATGGGGTTGGCGATCTGAATTGTTGCACTGGATGAGATTTCTCCTGCTCTTTGACTTTCGACAAGGTTCGCCGATTGGCCCACCATTCTAAACATTTCCTGTACATGTCCAAGAATGTGTTGATGTAAATGGCTAACCAAATCAGAGGCAGGCCAATGGCGGCGGATGTACCGACTGGTATTTTTATCAGTACGTCTGTTTCAAGGTGTGATAACAGTAGTAGGCTCACATATACGTGGAAAAATCCATCTGTCCTGGTATATCCAATCATCACCATCGCCGATGTGTGCGAATGACTCTATGTTCAGCGCATACAGCGATGTAAGGAACGAGAGTGGTAACTAGAAAAGAGGTTAGTTGGTATTATCTGAATTATTTCTCTTTGCGACTAACGAAGATAATAGTAACGATGGTAAACACCATAATGGTTCTTCCCTACTTGGTTGTTTCCACAGCTTGCTCTTTGGCCCTTGAGGTTTATTAAAACACAACTAAAAATTTTGGAGACTCTTTTGAACTCACTGAAATGCCTCATCAAGATTGGCATTCTTTTGCTTCAAGTCGAGGAGATGGTTGATCTATTTTTGTTAGTACAGTGCCATCAAAAACCTCGAATCATCTCTCACCGATGCGTAGGTAGTCGCTGCATCCATATCCATTTTCTTGACTTTCTTGATTCTCTTGTTGATGTCACTCCTGTCGCGGTAATAATTTAGCACGGGATCGACTGATTCCTTGCCTCTAGGTTGTCGCTCTGCAACCAAATCCAGTAATTTGTTTAGCAGTGACTTTTGCTCCCCGAATACAGTTGTGAGTATATTCAACTCGTCACGTATATCCTTTATCTCCTCGAGTAACGTGATCTCCTTAATAATGTTGAGTTCGGGTTTAGCCTTATCATTGTCCGAGCGTTCATTTTTCCGACTCTTGTTGAGGTCTGCTTTGAAAGTCTCAAAGCATTTCACTTCATGATCAGCCTAACGCATGGCGGAGTCAACCCGGATGCTCAGCATAAGATTTCGCAGAAAGTTAGTTTGCGTACCACCATTCCAATGGAACTAGCAAAAATATCGAGAAACGGATCCCGGCAAGCTTCGAGGTTTGCTTTGCAATCTTCAATGTATGATATGCAGAAGCTTGTAATGATTGCTGCAAGATGATATACACTGGAAGTGGTTGGTCGTGATTCGTCGTGAATATGATTGCGAATTTTGTCAAGCAGATCCATGACTGGGCCATTTTTGGTTTCCGAGTCCCAACCTCGGGGAAAACAGGAAATAAGGGTTTCTGTGGGAAGTTAAAATCAAGTGTTGCTTGTAGGAAGTGGATATTTCCATACTATTCTTCCCATCATCAACGACCCAAAGCCAAAGCTGATCAACCATCGCAATCTTAGCGTCCGGGTCATCATCCCACACTATTTCTCCATTCTTCTTGCCTGTATCAACTGAGGTTTTGGTCTTTTTCTTGCCCCAATTCACAGATTTTATGCTTGCTCTTATCTGCCTTACTCGTGCTTCAGAAGCCGAAGTCTTTGTTTTATTCAAATCTTCCTTCGACTCAGCCACCCTTCTCGCTTGGCATCTTCTAGCAACTTGGTCGACATCCCTTCGACTTGTGTCTGCAAGGGCTGAGTAGTAATATTGGTCCAGAGTCCGAGAGGTATGGAGGCCATCCGCATCATTGGGTTTGAGATAATGCTCCATAAGTAAGTCCTGTTTATCCATATGATGAGTGTCCACCTTGCTATCAGTCGTGGATCGACGAGCAATTTCAATCCCGTCCAGGAACCTTTCTAGCCATTCAAGAATTTGAGAAGATGCGGATGTTGTGTCTCTCTTGATAAATCTATGAACATCTTCCAAAGATTGAAGCCACTTAATGCCATCACTCTCTTTCATTCTTTCTGAAACTGAACATCCCGTCATTTCATTCAGCCTGTCAAAATTTGTACTTCCGGAATCGTGCAGCAGTATGAGTCCTTCATATATTTCATCTTGAAGGATATGGTAGCGGGCTTTATGTCGCAGTCCCTCTTCCTTGCCCTCTTTACCTTCAGATCTCTCTTTGTCGCCCCCTTGAGTTCTTAATTTTTCGATTACCCCGGCGAGACGAATGGTTTGTCGCAAAGCCCTGTGGCTTTTTACGGTTTGGAATGTGAGGAATGGCATCTGAAAGTCTTTTAGTAAGTAGCCAAAACGCTTTGCAACCCATCGGGCAAGCTCTTACTGAGAGTAATAGTTTGGACCCCTGCATGTGAGAGGAGGGCTTTTTCTCTGTTACTTTCGGCTTTTCGTTTGCCTCCTTGTGACTGGTTTTCTGTCCTTCAGGGGGTTTCAGCAGTGCTTTATCAGATGACATGATTTTCTGGTTGTTTCGGGGGTTTGAATCGGCGTTTCCATCGCCAGCTTTCGGACTTGAAGTTGTGTTTGTGTCTTCATTCCTCTGGTCACCTCCAGGTTGGGCAATGTCTTTCCTCTTTGACATATGTTGCATGCCATCGGGGTCTGTGGATGTCTGCTTCATATGTTCAAAAGTAGGTCCGGCAGGGTCTACTTTCTCAGATGTCATGGGAACTTTGCTATGGGAAGGTTAGCCACAAACCTCACTAAAACACTCTATCCTCTTGAAATCGCAGCATACCTTTCGGGCTTCTTGCTCTCTTGTTCTCTGAGCCTCTTTCTCTCCTTTACTTCAGCACGCAACCGGGGAATATTTGCACCTTCTCCGGAGTGAAACTCGTTGCTCTCAAACTGGACCTGCTGTTAGTCAAAGTTCCATCTGTTATGAATTCAAGTATCTTACTGTAACTGCGGGATACATAAACCTAACTTGTGGTTTCCCTTGGTGCTCTCGTCGGTTTAGATCGACAAAGTTTCGCAACTCAGTGTAATCGATAGCTGATAGTCGCGAGTCTGATGAAATTCTAGTCATCAAATCCTGCATAAGTGTAAGCAGTGCTCTTCAGGGAGTCTTTTATCTCACATTTGCCCAGGTCCACCAGAAAGATCATTTGTTAGCCAAATTTCAACACAGGAGAAGTCGTGGAGACATTGGTATAATACTCCAAAGCACTTGTGCGGCATCGTGGACACAATAGCCGGGAGTTTATGTCGGATAAAAGAAATATCTTTTTTCAGGGAGGGTCGAGAAGGAAATCATGAGCGTTGGTGTGTACTTCAGGCTCGCACCCAAGTACCCAGTGCTCGTTATTCCAACTGTATTAAAAAAATCACGTAAATTATCCTAAATACCCGTAACAACCAGCAGCAATTACCCCAAGCATTGGCAGGGAGCAAATGTGATTGTTCCAGAATATCTGAAGTAATAGTGGAGAGGGATTAAGGGTGAATCTCAAAATTCTTACATTGTTTGCTGGCAAATGAATCCATCTAAAACGATGTTTAAGACCGATGTCATTAAGCTCCCACCTGTTCATTGCGTTCTTCATGACCTTATCTGGTCCTCCGTCTTTGTCGTAAATTATGTGGTTGATAGGACTCTTTCTCTCAAGAGTGCAGAAGTCATCACCCGATGTGTAAAAATCAACTATGTTGGCATGGAAGTTGGTGCATACAGTGTTTTGTCCACTGAAAGGATCGAGGGAGGGGTCTATAAGCTGCAAGGGCTTTCGTAGTGCTCGTAGAGGTGATTCGAGAAGATCTAGGATTTTACCAGCTAGGGGGCTTTCAGGGTCATCCTTTTTGTGCTTGAGCTCCTCGGCCAGTTTCGTTGCTGGAGGTCCTTTTCCGGCTGGGGGATACGGACTGGCCCCGTTCATTATCAGGTTTCGTACGATATCCAGAGTTTGACGCTCATTTTCTTCCAGGTTGTTGTTTGGTTTGTAAATGACCACCCAGTGCAGTGGTGTCCATGTTTCGCCTTTGGGCTCTCGTTTGTTACTACGAGAATAATCTTCATCCTTTTCGATCAACCATCGAATTACTCGCTGTACGACAAGTTGGTGCCCGTTTCTTGATGCACATTGTATTGACTCTGGTGCCAGCTTCTTCAGCTCTTCAGCGAAAGCAGTTGAGTCGTAATTTTCAAAAAGGAATTCAACAATCGCTTCCTTTCCCCCGACGGCAGCCCATTTCAAAGCCCGGCCTGCGTCATCCTGGTCTCCAGACCTGAAATTCATTGCCTTGTCGACTAGATCTTTGTGGCCATTGCGTGCTGCCCAATTCAATGTTTTCCTGCGATTTTCGGGGGTTTTCTTCCAGCTTTCTTCCACATCCAAGAGGTGCCGTGCAGCAGCGATATCGTGATTTGAGTCCTCTATGGTAGCCCACCTTTCTTTATCTTCATAAATATACTTTATGTCAGCTTCGATATTTATGAGGAGCTGCAAGATTTCGGAACTTCTTTCTAGAATTGCAATACTCAATGGTGTCTCATTACTCCCATTTTTCTCGGTGAGTATGCTACGAGATATCCGCTTGGCCAAAACCTTTGTGAGTAGCTCTTGTGCCATTGTCTCATTCCCGACACTACAAGCTAGATGTAAAGCTGTATTCCCATCTTCATTCTTTCGTTCAATGCCCGCTGCATCCATTTTTGATAGGAGTAACTTCCAGCTGGCAAGCTTGTCGTTCTCGGCTGCGATGTGCAGTGGTGTTGAACCGTTTTTGTTGAGTATAGTGGTACTTGCATTGTGATCCAGAAGAACTTTGACAACTTCATCATAGCCACTGGAAGCAGCGAGATGCAAAGCTGTGTCCCCTGATGGGAACTTTTCGTCCAGATTTATCGTTAAACGAGCGTCTGGTACTGTGTCTTTCGAGTGTGCTTGGTGAGCTTTACTTTTATCAAGTAGAAGCTTCACGATAGTCTCATGCCCGCTCTCGATGGCAGCGTGAAATGGAGTCTGTCCATCATAATCTGCAATCGACATGTGACAATTATCTTCATTGAGTAGCAATTTTGCCACTCCTTCTTCCCCATACCATGCCGCCCAGTAAAGGGGTGTTCGTCCGTCCCTGTTGGCTTTATTGACGTCTGCATGGGCTCCGAGGAGTGCCGCTACGATCTTTTCGTTACCCCACCATGCAGCTCGACCTAGCACCGTATCCCCATCCCCATCAACTCCATGAAGTTGTATTTCCTTCTCAGAGAGAAGAATGTTGACAATCTCTTCTAATTCGTTTACTACCGCACTGAGAAGTGGTGTCTGATCATCTTCATCCTTCGTATTGATTTCAGGCCTGATATGGCTGGTCGCAGGATCGGGTACCGCTTCATTCTCTTGGGTGTTGACATTGGGGTTGATATCGGGTGAGGGAACAGCAATTAGATGATCGAAATTACGGCTTGCTTCCAAGGTGTCACTCCCCTCTCTCCCTCCATCGTGAATGCCGGTACAGATACCGAGCAAGAGTTTCACAATATGGACATACGATTTGTTTACCGCTTGGTGTAGAATGGATACTTTTTCGGAATCCTGGGCATTTGTATCTGTTTGTTGACCCAGAAGAATTTTGACACAATCTTCGTCCCCCGAGTCGACAGCGAGCCACAATGGAGTGCGCCCACGAGGATCAACACTATCGATGAACACCCCTTTGCTTATAAGAGATTCCATGATTTCCTTGTTTCCGAACCTGGCTGCCTGGTGCATCATGTTTTCACCATCTTTGCCTTGTACGTCGATTTTTGGTTTGAAGCTCCAGATGAAATCTACGCAAGATTGGGTTTTACTGGCGAGAACATGCCAAAGTACTGTTAGCTCATTGTCATCCTTGTACTCGATGTCCACCTCGGGTCCCGATAGCAACGATCTCAATATTTTCTCAATCCCCATTTCCGCAGCGGCGAATAACATTGGTTTGGTGATTTTCGGGTTCTTAGTCAGTAATAAATCCACCTGTTTCTTGTTTTTGCTCGCCAAAGCTCGCCCCAAAGGAGTTACTCCATTGGCGTCTTCGGCCTCGATATCCACACCAGCATCAAGTAGAAGATTGACAATTTCGGTACCATAGTGCGAGCAAGCTTCCATCAGTACCGATACTCCAATCTTTTTTTTTGCGTTTGCGTAGCCTCCTTTGTTTAACAACAGCTCGACATTTTCGTGATTCCCCTCGGATGTCGCTCTCCACAGCGCAGTTTCCCCATCATCATCCGTCTCCTCGAGTGCTGCTCCTCGGTCCAACAAAAGATTGATAACGTCTTTAGAGTTCTCGCGATTCCAATACACAGTACTCCAAAGTGGAGTTCTTCCGGTGTATGTCTTCGTATTGACGTCTGCCCCTTGGTCCAAACAGTTTTTGATTTCATCTAAGTCGCCGTCCCTTGCTGCGTTGCTTAAACGATCATCAAGCTCCGAGGGCTCTTTTTTCTTCGTTTGTTTTGCGTTTCCATTGGCGTTTGGTGGCCCTGGGTTATTTGAACCTTGCGCCATACCAGGTTCAGATTTAGCAAGAAGGATAGAAAGCGACTTCTCAAAGTTTTGTCCCAGCGAGGATGTACACGTGGTTCGTTTGGCAACCACGTATTGAGGTGGAGATTCTCACTATTCTTATCAGATCAGTTGAAGTACGACAAGCCTTGCGGCTGACAATACCCAATTTGGATCCTTTGAGAGTACAGCCAGTAAAATCCGGTTACTAGCCCCATTATAGTAGCATTGCAGTAAGCAACATATGCCTTGCAAATGTAAACAAAAGCAGCACCTCATTTTCCTCCTGTTTCTGCCTTTCTGACTTCGTTTGGTCAAGATATTCTAGGCATTCAGAAATAATTGATCCATCATATCCAAGTTGTATCTGAGCGAAACATTCCCTGAGTTCCCCTGGAAAGAGGAAACAACGACAATTGTTGCTGCTGCTTTTATTGAGTGGTGTCCTTGGAGCCTCAAGCGGGGTAAGAGAGGGTGGGATCCTCCCGCTCCGCAGAAAAAACCAAGTATTGATAGGGTCTCGTCGCCGGGTAATTCCAGTGGGAGTTATGATGGCCGAGAGTCCCATGTAGAATTTGGGGGCCCTTTCTCGCTTGTGATCGCTGATTGGGACCGTGCTCAATGGTGGCACCCCCAAGGAGATATAGCAAACTCGTTCTCTTATTAGCAATATTTCTATGTATTGCATACCCCCCAAGGTTGCTCAAAGCAAATCCAAGACCCAGCTAGTTATATATCATAATTCTCACCGCGAGAAAGCTAATCTTAACCTGCCCGAAGAATGCTGGGAAGTTAAAAGAACTTCTCCTATATAAATAGGTGCTTTAAATTATAACTCATTCCCTACTCGCCTTTTTTAAAAATACAAATCGCTTTCAAACACTGTAGCACTTAGCGTTGACTAGGAATATCGTACTATTACACTGAAAAGATGTCAAGGTAGTAGAATAATAAAGGGGGTTGAATATTACGTTTTTGTGTTCGGTAAACGAAGTCGGCCTTAGCATCAATTTGGGTTTCGTATCTCTATAACGTTTCATAGGCTCAGTAGAGTCTCCATCAGTGTTCCCCCTCTGCCTGTTGTGTTAGCCGACCTTGAACATGCTTAAAGAGTAGGCTTGAAGTATGAGAAGGGTTGGGCAGTCTACGATAATATGCTGGGCCGATCCTTGGTAAGATCTGAATTCGAGGAAGGAGGAGGTTCTTAGCTTAGTGAAGAATTGTAATGCTTTACCGAATTAAGGAGGCTCTTTTTCCAGCAGCTGTATCATGCCCAAGATGTATAACGGGGGGCCTTACATTTGGGTGCATTCCAGCACCCTTGACACGTGATCTCGCGATTCTACACGGACCTCGTTGATAGGGCAGCCGCGACGATTCTGGTACAACCTCATTTCGCGGGGTCGACATCTCTCATCCTCATTGTGCTCGAGTAACCATGTGCAGCTTCCCGATCAAATCCCCCTGACTTACGAACCGTCTTTGCTGTCACCTTCCGCATCGCATTCCATCAACGATTCCTCGCGGTTACAGCCTCACGACCGTTTTCTCCGCTACTACCATTAGCGCAGCACAACAGCAACGCCTTAGCTCAGACCTCTGCAGGGCGATTGCAAAAATGGTCTGGAAGCCTCTCCCTGTGTCTTCGTCTGCGAGCTCTCATCTCCCACCGCTTCTTCTCTCGGCCGAGTTCCCCTCCGACTCCTCCTACAGAATTCATCTTACGGACTTGACAAACCTCTGGAGCGAATCGCTTTCTAGACGCGATATCATCCGCAGAAGCCAAGAGGAGGAAACAAGCATTGACCCAAGCACCAATGGCGAACAGCTGCGTATTTTCCTGGACAAAATCAAGCTGGGGCTGGAGGGGGCCAATGGCACAACTGCTGCGTTGACGATCAATGCCGACGATGACCGGCCATCTATCACGCTCAACCTCAAAGTGACCTTGCCAGGAAATCTTATGCCCCTCGAATGGCCGGTCCGATTATCTGCAGCCCCGCAGACCCAACTTGCAGGCCAATTTATCATACCATTGATAGAAGCACAACAGGCACGCATGCAGGAGGTAATAAGCCTTGCGGAGGCGCTGCGCGACAAGGACCATGTTATACAGAGGCTGCTTGATAAACTAGAGTACCAGGGTACTTCACTCGGCGAAGTGTTTCCGCAAGCTACGGGGAAATCCGGTCGAAAGATTGATCGGAAAACCGCTGAGCAACGGGTTAAGGGGTTGGGACAATTCAATATGGTGATTTGGAGGGACAACACTAAAGGGGAGACATCACATGATACCCCGACCCTCCTTTCAGAAGTCTTCCGAGATGACGGAGGTGACGCGAATTCTGCGCCTAAGGCAGATTCAAAGAAAGGGGAGAGTGAGGAGGACGGCGAGCCTTGGTGGGATGATATTAAAGGAATCACCGTAAATTTGCAAAATGGAAAGATCTCAACAAATCTTGGCCAGTCCAAATCCAAGTCGCCTATGAAGAAGAACCCGGCAAAACCTATAATCAGAGAGCCTTCGCCTAAGAAGGTTGAATCATCGGATGACAATGATGATTTCCAGACCCAAGAATTGCCCAATCATCTTAAGTCTAAGACTTCTGAACAGGCTCCAGAAAAACCTGCTGAGCTCTCAATTGACTCAGACGACGATGACCTCGATGCCCCTTCCCAGCTTTCCAAAATACCCGACAGTTTCCCCCCATCACAGCCGAAACTTTCACCACCTGCACTCTCCAGAAATACCAAGGTCAATAGCAGCCAAGCCAATGAAAGTACCGATGATCATGAGCCTCAACCCAAGCCAATCAAGAAGACTCTTGGGGGCATTGGACGAAAGAAAGCAACAACCCCCATGGTCGACAGTTCCACCTCTGATGATGAGCAACCTGTGACCAAACCGCCTGCCAAATTCGATCAGTTAAGCATCGAGGAGGAAGATCTCCCACCAAGAAAGCTTCTCAAGAATTCCCAAGCGGTATCACCTTCAGAGACAGCAACAGAAGATGAAGCGCCATCCTCTCCAAAAGAGAACAAGAAACCCCCCAAAAGTGATGATGATTCTGACACGGCATCATCCTCTCCATCCTCGCCACCTCCGCCAAAGCGCAAAGGGGGCCTTGGGAGAATAGGGGGCCATAAGAAAGCACCAGAGCCTTCACCAGAACCTTTCCCTGTGGCAGAATCCGCAACCCCAAAGAAAAAAGGTAAGCTGGGTAAGATAGGAAGTCGCAAAGCTCCAGTGAAAGAAATCGCTTCTGATACAGAGGACGGAAGTGAAAGTGCTCCCGAAATCACAACGCCGGCCAAGAAAAAATTAGGACAGATTGGAGGTCGGAAGAGGGATGCTTCGTCGCCTGTTGGCCCCTCTCAAGAAGAGACCCCGGATCGAGGTAGACCAGTGGTAAAAGTCAAGAGAGAGACGACTCCTGAGGTTAGGGAAACGAGCGAGGAACGTGCGGATAAGAAGAGGCTTGAGATCAAGAAGCAGTTGGAGGCTAAGGCTAAAGTTGCGCCTCCGAAGAAGAAGAGAAAGTTTTGATTTTGATATTTTTTATGCAATGCAAAGCTTGGATTGCGCGTATACCCGGATGTATGGAATGATGTTTTAAACCATTTTTACGATTGTTGATAGTGGTCGGAGATTGAGGTTAATAAGATATTATTCCTTCTCTGTTCAAAGCTTTACTGTGTTATGGAAGGTACCTCTTGTATACCTGTTTGTTTACTTCTCCCCATTGGTGTCGCGATAAGTATAATATTGTGAAATACTCAAGCAGAATATATGCATACCTGTTGATTCAACCTTCACTTTTTAGCATTCCGAGTTTTATCTATATATCGCTTAATTTCCACTCTAGGATTTTAGTCCTAGAAGTTACTTTACCGTTGACATATTCTTTTTGTGTTTTAAAGCAATCATATTAAATTTTAGAAAGTTGGACCGAGCCAGATGGCAGATACGAAAGATCAGAGTTTTCGGAATATCAAATGAACAATAGAGAAGAAGTTAAAAGGAGCTACGAATCCCGAAAGCGTTTCAGTAAAAGATGGTCTATCGTTCCATTATCCTACACATCCTACTCACCAATATGATACGTGGGTAAGCCCAAATAATTAATTACCCTCATCAAATTTTAGCATCGCCAAGAGCCCCCAGAATCCCAACGACTAAGTGAAATCCCCTCGTCAAAACTCCATTAAATAAGCAGCAAAATCATACGCTCATGAAAAAACAGTTGTCAATTTTCCACCTCACAGGAAGAGAACAACCGAAACAGCAACCGATCCAATCCCCAAAACCAGATTATTCCAAGCGGTCAACTCCAATCCCGCAGCAGAAGATTTGGAAGTCGTAGCTGGCGATCCCCCAGTGACAGTCACAGGCCCACTGTTTGGCGTAGGGTTCGCACTTGTTGGACCCGCCGTTATGGTGGGATCTGCTGGGCCAGCGAGCGCAGAAATACCTACACCAGTGAGAGCCGCAGATGTTTGTCTTGTGCTTCCAGCTGGAACGGTAACAGGTCCGGCGCGGACATCACCTTCAGCCTTGCAAAAGTCCTGAAGAGCAGAGAAAACCGGGTATGCTGTTGGCAATGCAGTTGAGGCCCAACCTGCGCAAGTTGAAATGTTGTCGTCGAAGTTCGATGGAGCATACGAGGATGAGGTGTAGCAAAGACATGCTGCTTGGCTGGCTGGTTGAAGATCTGTGAAACTTCTTGTTGCTGAGCTGCACGAGTTCAAGAGGCGCGAAATCGTAGAGCAACCTGGGGCAGCGCTCAGAGGGGTAGAGCTGCCAGTAGGTTTTGCTGTCGTCGGCCCAGGAGTTATGGTTGGTGACGACGACCGGGCTGATGGGTTGGCACTGGTTGTACCGAATGAGGTAGTTGCTTTAACGCTCGTTGCGACAGTATTTCCTCGAACGTTGCCAGCACTAGAACAGAAACCACCCAATGCAGAAATTACCGAGTAATCGGTTGGGTCTGCCGTTTTAGCATATTGGGCGCCTAGAGGTTCGGTTAGCAAAGGAAGCCGTTTTTGAACCCAGAGAAAACATACAAGAATATACGGAATTGTCGAAAATGCTCGGTGCCCAACTGGCAGAGCTGTAGCACAAGCATGTGGCTTGGGTTTTCGCAGGAGCATCAATCCACCCCGGGCTCACGGAAGAACAATAATCGATTGCCCCAAAAACGAAACTGCAAGCGGATGGTACTGCTCGTGCTTCAACAGTTGGAGTTCCTTCGAAAACGCCAAAGGCATCCCCAACTAATGCAACTGCTGGAGATCGAGGAAGAACGATATCCCGGAGAAGAATATCCGCAAAGCCAGCAGCATGAGCACCTAGTGCCTGTAGAAGGACTGGTAAAGCGAGAAGCATTGTGTGAGTTGCCATGGTGAGATAGGTAGGAATAGGCTGGAAAAACTTGGCTCTGAAAAAATCCAACGAACGTGAGCTTGGTGCCAAAGTTCGGCAAGAAAAGCTGCAGAGAGGAGGATATAAAGGAAGTTTCCAACGCAGACCACGTCCCGCCTAATCCATGAGTCAATTGGTCCCAGAAAGAAAATAGTTCAAGACATGCGCAAACTATTGCGTGGAACTTTCCAAAGAGAGAAACGCCTCGGCACACACTCTGAAGCCAAGATAATTGTTTCTCTAACAACCAACGAGAAGATTCCACGAGCGCCACAAGAGTGACATTGACAGCCAGGAAGATCCAGTAGTAACAGCGCGTGATTTATTGTGGACATTGCGGCTGAGATTTGCCGGGAGGAAAGCCTCGCCAAAATGCGCCTTTTCGGAACGAGATTCAGCTTGCCAGCATAGCTAGCCAGTTATAACTTGCAATTCCGACCCGTTTCGGAGACTTTGTGTGTTTTTGACGGCCGAGACTGAATATCTCCACTTGGTGATAAGAATCGAAAATGTTTGAGGGGCGACGGCTACCTGGATGCTGAACTGTGATGGTTCAGATGAGGCTCATCTCGTATTCGACTTTATAAGCGTCCTGTACTCTGTACTAGTTGGACATAGAACTATGACTGTATCTCGAGAGGTACAGGAGGAGCACAGAACATATGGCATGGAAAAGTTCGAAAAGGTAAGAGAAGAAGACCTCATGGCAAAACACATGTAGTTGGCGCTAGAAACCCCAAGGACAAAGACGACAAACAAACAGAAAATAGATGACTGGAAAGATGAGAACTTCAACTGTCAATGGTGGTGGAGGTTGGGAAAATCAAAAAGCAAACATCGACCGGGAATCAGCTAGTTCATAAAGGGTTAGCGACTTTCTATTTCTGGGAACATCTGGAGCCCCGCATGTCACCCCAAGCAGCTCTCCCAAGCTCTCCGACTCTCACCAACTCTCTGGACAACTTCAATTTCTTCTCTGCAGCATCTCACGATTCTTTTCAGATGCAGCGACATAAAATACCCGTTAATTTCCAAGGATGGAGCAAACCAAGGATCAAGCCGCTGCTGTACTTGCTCCTGCCAGAATCTATTGCAACTCTAAACTGAAGCTCCTTCGATATGGACACCACCGATAAATCTCTCGACGTTGCTGCCATCACTTCCATCGTCGCCCTGATCATCTCAGTCACGGCCCTCATTGCAACAACTCTCCAGGTCCTCCAGCAATACTTTGCCAGCGCGACTGGATATTACAATTGCAGCGCAAATGTCCTTGGCTTGTGGGCAAAGACAACGAGACGAGTATTCCGACCATCCGAGCTTCGATTTGAAGACCAATTCGAAGCGCCCGTTCTGTTCGTTGCCCCACTGATTAACACGGCCAAACCTGTTTCTAATCGTAAGTGAAATTCTTGTGGTATTATTCCCTTTCAAGTGTTCTCGAGACTCGGGCTTTCATACTCCAAAGCTCTTGAATGTTTCTCGAATAAGTCAACTGACTCCAAGATCTTCTTCATCATAGGCGAACTATACTATGTCGACGGGACGAACAATTCCTACGCTCAAACACGCACAATGTTGCCAGAAATCGACCATTCCAGCATCGTAGCACTGAGAGAAGATATCCACACAGCAGACAACGAACGCGCGAGTTGGTTGGACCTTCTTTCTGCCGTTCAAAGAATGGAGAGAGACAGCAGGAAATGGGAACAAGAACAATGGAGGGAAACAGGTCGCAAAGTACCATCAGGATACAAGCCCACATTTGCTATTGCTGTACAACCCAAGACTCGGTACTGGGAATACTATGCAGGATATCAAAAGACCGTATGCCACCAGTACGATCTGTCACATTGTGGAAATGGCGGCTGCACTTGGAATTCACTGGCAGGAGTTTGATCGAAAGTGGCACCAATACCGAGCTGAGGGCAATGGCTACATTCTCTTCGGAAGCAATTCAAATAACCTGGGTATTCTGTTTACTTTCGAAAGAACCGGGTGCCCAACATTTGAAGAGATTCGGCTTGTTCCACGCGATGAGGTGAAGGAGTTATGTTTTGGGTTTGTGCCAACAATCTTCAGGCATGATGATCCCCAAAACAAAATACTTGCTATGGATGCCCCCCCAGACATCGACAAGATGAAGCAAGGGGACATGCCAACACTTTTACTTGGGAGCAGGCGTGAAATCGCAGAGACTCTTGTTCTCATTAGCTGTGATAATACCACAGCTCACCATTTCTTGGACGAAGGAAGCAAGACGGAACATCTATTTCACATTCCCTTCGAACTGATGGGTATGCTCGGCAGGTGTCTCCATCATAGGGGGTCTTGTTTCCGGATGCTACCAAATCCAACAGTTTTCCATTGGAACAAAAAGTCATTTTCTCTCCGAGAACTATGATCCGCCTTCCATCAGCGACTACAACACGAGAGAACTTTCTCAGCGAATGGCAGGATGCTTCGGATGCTCGAGAGAATCCAAATAGAGAGCAATGGTCAGCCAGAAGATGTATTATCGCCCATGCTGCTCGATGTCTTGCATGACACGATCGACAAGATTGACAGTTACCTGACAGACCAGAGTCTTCCACAATCGAGGGTGATTGATGTGTTGTGGAGACACATTCAATTCGTCACCTGCAAAATCAACCGGAAAGGCTCGAGTGGGGAGTCTGACTTTGACCAGTTGAATCACACACGACCGATTGATCGAGAGAAGAGATTTATCGACATATACTTTGATGTTATTCGCAAATCAGTCATCACATCCGGAGATCGCGAATTGAGTGGCGAACAAGTATCACACAAATCACAAGAATTTGGAGTATCTGCAGAATCTGGACGAAGCAACTCCACCGACTTGCCACCGGATATCGCTGATGAGAGGAACAGCATCTGGTGTATGCTGATTCTTCGGATGTTGTGCTCCATGATTTCAGCAAGAAGGATGTTCAGATCCCGAAGAGTGAGTTGTTGGGTTGCCGATTGCCAGTGTACATCACCTAGCACCCGCAATAAGCATGCCAACAAACCCCGCCCCCTCCTTTCAAAAAATCCCAGCCAGCTCAACCCCCCTCCCCTTTTCACCCTGTATCATCTGACTTGAGCTCTTGAGCCGCTGAATGGCGGTTTGCGAGTTTTATGCAGCATTTCACCAGGATTGATTTGTTGATGGATGGATATCAAGGAGTTTGACATTGATATTCACCCTGTTTGTTCACCCACTCGATGCCTTTCAGGTACACGTGGTTGAGTGAGTATATGTGATTTCCAACAACTCTTTTAGCGATTTTCTCCCTCGGTCCATCACTGTTGTGACCTTGGCGATTTTGCACAAGGAGGTTATGATTTGATACTGCATGCATTAGCTTAAGCATTTGATTTTCTACAGAAAAAGAAATGTCATAAAGTATGAGAAGTCGGGAGCCACACTCTGCCGGGACGGAATAACGTTCCTGATTCATTCCCTCGAGAAACGACTTATAATTGCAAATAAAACCACTACACGGTAAACAAAATAAAGACTACTCCGTTCCACCATCGATTTACTATAAGAGAGATCTTCTAGACTTTTTTTGGTATTTTTCTGAACCCGTTTAAAGTCACCGTTGCCATAATAGTGTAGTTCTGCGCAGGTGGAAATTAATACCGCTTTGAGACGAAGTTTGTCTCTCCCCCATATCTGGGTTTTCATTACTTGTTACTTGATACTTGTGCTTGGATGATCATGTATCGTATGTTTGCTTGATTGGTACACTGTACCAGTCGCGCGATTTTCAAGCTCGCATAAGAAAATGTAGTACTATCATCGAACATCTGCGCTGAAAATTGGGATTGGAAATGGTCCTCCAATAGTGTGGGATATAGAGTGTAAGGCTCGGGCTGGGGTTCAAAAGTGGTCTAGATGATTGACAATAATGTTTCACAGAACAAGGGGGTTGGATGGTAGGCAGTTTCTGTTGGTTCGGGTAATGCTTACTTACCATCACATCACTAGCTTCATCGACCCCTCCGAGTTCTGCCAGCCTCCTTTCCTCAATTTTTTCAGCTCCTCAGACTCAGCTTCATCCTACACTGCGATCGATTGGGTTGCCTCTTATTCCCATAAAAATATCAACTCAGGAAATGGTAGGATTGGGCCTCAAAGCTTCCAATGTTCCAAGACGATGTCGACTTCACAGCAGGAATCCTCGTCTGCCTCTGAACGGTTCTGGGATCTGAGAGTTCGGGAGCCACTAACGGCTTCCAAAACCCAAGATCAATCAGAGAGGATTGTGGACGTTGTCCTGGTTAGTGTTATTAATAAAAATGAACTACCACAAACACCAACTTCCAACAATGATGGTCCAAACGCACGATTCCTCCATTTCACTTGCTTGAAACCCCAACGCTCGGCGAAAGTTCCATTTAAATTGGAAGATATTGCCCAACAATTTCAGAATCGTTTGTTGTCTATTCGATCGGGGTATCACCGTCGCCCGATTCTTTTTATTGGCCGATTGCTTGGAGGTTTGATTATTCAGAAGGTATTGGTCTCGCGGGCATCCTGACGGGCACTGCAAGTTTTAACTCAGCTCAGGCTTTGCTATTAGAATCCTCTTTCAACTCCGGCATAATCGAGGTCACCGCGGGTGTTGTGTTCTATTGTACCCCTGATGTGGAAAAGAAGATTTCGCCAGAGTTACTCGGCTTTGAGGACCCACCTGAGAGTTTAAGCGAAACTTATCATGGTTTCCTGGCCTTGGTAAACACGCATCAGTTCTTTGTTTTCTCTTTTTATGAAAATAATAGAGGCGATACGGTGAGTGTCGAGGCTTCCCGGCATTCACTTCCTGGCTAACTGTCCAAAGTCTCAACTGGAAGCTCGGAATAATACCACTTCCATGATAATTCCAGGACAAGAATCATGGCCAGTTAACAATGAAATGGTAGCCGTGAAACTCCTGGGCCAGGTCTCGGAAGCCACCGTCGAGAAAGCACCAAACATAATCAAGGCCAAACATGATGATTCAAGGCCAACAAAGGTAAAGTCAGAAGATCCACTCATGCGCAGTTTTCCCCACATTGATTGCGAATCAATCCTCGACCGTTATGTGAGAAATCTCGTAAGAGGACATGGTTCATGGATTTTGCGTGACAAAGATCTTACCGAATGGCTCAATGGACCCAAATCACACCTTCTGTGGCTGCACGGCGATGCCGGAGTTGGAAAAACGACAGCAGCTACCTTCCTCATTCAAGAGCTGCAATCAATTCAAAAGCTGCGAGATAATATGGATAGGAAAAAAGAAGCCGTGACTGGGAAATTGATGAACGAAAATCGAAATTTGCTAGCATATTTCTTTTGTCAACCAGGAATGTCTGACCAACAAACTGCAGCTCATATTTTGAGCAACTTGCTATTCCAACTTCTTCAGCAGCGCCCTGATCTTATCGAACTTTTGCGACCTAAAGCTACGGAGTGGGAGAAGCCCGAGCACCTTTCTTCTGAAGCTGGGTTACATGAGCTGGGTAGGTTGCTAGGAAGTCTGAAGAATCATCCTTCAATCAGCACTGTATGTCTCGTTATAGATGGTATCGACCTCTGCAGCCGATGGACGGATGAGCTTTTAGATATCCTTCAACCTTATATCGAAGGTATACCAGTTCGAAGAAGGCAGTCTCCTCCGCTTTTGCACTGTAAGTTCTCAACGTCCTCTTTTGATCTCAAAAGATTCTGACGCAATTAACTCAGTGCGAGGAGGAATGATGCCGTATAAACCACCGCCACCTCCTCCTCCTCTGACGCGTCCAGGTCCAACACGTGCATTTATTCCTCAACCACCAAGGTGAATCACCCTCAATCAAATTCTCACTCCTTCTAATGACACTATTTTCTAGAATAGCAAACTCTACACGCTCAGTCAACATCAATCCCGGTCAATCTATGACGACAGAAGAGCGCGTCAAGAGACTGACTTCTTATCGGCTGTATACTCTCACGAAAGCTCCTCCTTTGAACCCACAGGAAAAGGGTACCTGGGCGAGAGTGCAAGTTGTAGAAGAACGTATGCCACTAGAAGAGATCCTCAAGGTGATTCAGCGTTTGGACGAGGCTCGGGTATCTGTGCCAGAAAAGGAGGCTGCATTGCCTCCTTATATGAGAGCCCAGGTTAATCGAATTTTGGACGATCTAGCTGTTGCTGATCGCAATCCTTATTATGAATGGCGACTGGCACAAATTGAGAGGAAGGAAAGAGAGGTCCGAGTGGGCCTAAAAGAAACTACACTTCTTTCAGTCATCTTGCGGAGATCTCCCCGAGATTTGTCACAATTAGATTTTATCGAAAGAATGCCTCATGGACCACCACCACCGGAAACCAGAGGAGGTGGCAATCTAAGACCACCACTACGACAGCAAGGAGGACCTCCACCGCCTCCCGGGCCTCCCAACCAACTTAGCGGTGGACGTGGACAAGATTCTGCGGGAAACGACCCGGCATATGCTCTATCACCTCCTAGACAACATCTTATGGAGAACCTACGTCGAGGTAGGGGCAGTGAAGTTCGTCGAGAATACGACACCGAGTCAAACTCAAGCTCTCCCGCTTCGAGTTCCTGGGTATCCAATGTTGGTTCCGCTGTTGGCTATAAATCACGAAACTATATCCGTAAAAGCTTGTCCAAAAGAGGTCGAAGAACAAGGAAGAAATTGAGTTCTAAGAGCCGAAATCAGCAAAAACATAGTAAGATCCTGCCAGATCCAGAAGAGAGTTCGTGGGATGATACATCCAGTGACAGCTCTGGTCCCCAAGATGATTCTGGTCCGGGAGACGATTCATGGACTGATATATCCAGTGAGAGTGGTTATTCTGGACGCAAGCAAAATCGCTTCAAAATCGTATCCGATGACCTTCAGAGATATTTTCCAAACGCTCGATTCGTGGGTCATCCACAAAGTTTGGATACCAAGGTTTCCCTCTTCATTACTAGTAGAAATAATGCAAAGCTATCACAAAAATTGAGCGGTGCCCTGGAAATATCACTCAATCTCAGTTCGGACGAAAAAGCTAGTAGACTCATTGATCAGAAAGCGCCAATGCTTTCTAAATTTGGACAGCCATTATGGGAAATCAAAAGAAAACTTCTTGAAATTGCGCAAGGGCGTATAGTGTGGGTAAAGCTTGCGCTCAGAGAGTTGACGAATATTGATGCGGCCGACACCCTCACCAAAGATTTCGACACGCTACCGACCCAGTTCCAAGATTTTTACAAACTTTTTCAAACCAAACCTGGCAAAGTTATGAGCCATTTGGGGAAAACACTCTTGGGGATATTTTGCGTGGCGATGAGACCGTTGTCAACTCCCGAGTTCCTTTTTCTAGCAGATATAGCTGGAGTTTCTGATAGTGGCCACGATTCTGCCGAGATGCTCGAGAAGTCCATACGTGCTACTGGCCCCTTTCTGGATATATCTGGTGATGGGTCTGTATGGTTCATAGATGAGACAGCAAAAGATTTTGCGATCTACATCATGCAAGACGAAAAGGCAGAACTGGATTCTATCCACGCAAAAATAGCACGCCATTGCTTTGAATATATCTCTACGCCGGATATATGGACAAGTTCTACTTCTGTGTTGGAATATCCTGTCGCGTTTTGGTTGCATCATAGTCGGCTGGCTTCCGAGAATTTTGTGCTAAGGGGAATATCAGACAACCACTTTTTCTGGGGGGGATCATCTGTGCGAGAATCTTGGTTCAGTGCTTATTGGGCTATCAAGTATCCGGAGGAGGAGAGGTCCTCTGACCTCACCCTTTCACACATAATTGCCGAGTCAGGGTACTATCAGCTGTTCCAGCAGCTCCAAGAACAGGGAGGGCGATTGGAAGAATTCAATTCTGTGGACTCACTTGGCAATATCCCTTTGCATTGGGCATCGAGAAATGGGCATTCAAGGATGGTTGAGCTGTTGATGACGGTCACCGACCATCTTGACAGAGTGAATTTCGACGAACTGACCCCTTTGCACTTCGCCGTCATAGGAGGTCATTGTGATGTTGCTGAATATCTCATACAGAGAGGTGCGAATGTTAATTCGAAGGCAAGAAACGCCACTACCCTATTGCAGAGCGCTGCACGGAAAGGTCACAAGAATCTGGTTCAACTTTTATTGCGGGAAGGGGCCTTCATCGATGCCACCGACATGGATGGATACAGAGCACAGAATTTGGCCTTCGACTCTGGTCATACTGAAATCGCAGACATTTTACGAGACTTTGGATCGAATATGATATCTACGACTTCATTGCCAGAGACAATAAGAATTGACGGTGGTTTTATAGGGACAATTGTCGACTTTGTGCATCCTGAATCTGGAATTTATTTTTACAAAAATATCTCCATAGATAGGATGCTATCGAATGAGAGCTTTGACGACATCATGGCTGGCTCGCAGAGGGAGCTTCCTGAGGAAATTGACTTGGTTAGTGACACGAAAAGTCAAAAGAAGCTGCGGTGGCTTCATGTTCCCGCAAATAATGTGAGTTTCATCAAAGTTATATCTTGTTTAATTATGAGCTGATTGCTATAGATGAGATGGATAGAGGTAAGTTGTCTTGAAACACTACCACCTCAATGCACTGATTAATCAAGTAACAAGCTTGTAATGAATAAACACTATCGGGAACTCAACTTACCCGAAGCTGCGAGATCAATTTTGAGGCCAGAAAAATGGGTGGAGAGGCAACATCAAGCAAGACCTTCCATAGTTCACGGAAGATCTATGAAACCTGGCTGTCAAGAAGTCTCAAGAAGTAAGTGATGCGTTATACTATACGAGGTGGTGAGGACTGTCACTTATTGAAAGGCATTGTACCTAGTAAGCATAAAAACCAAGCAGACAACGGGGTCTTTTTCTCAGCAAGTCCCATTCCTCGTTTCTTCGTTCTGTACCAAAGCTAATGTCCGTACACAGATGCCATATCTAAATTGGGCTACAGAGGGAGAAAGACTGAAGCTAAATTGTATCATTAAAGAGGTTTCTGAAGCCAGGGGAAAGGTAGGTAATGGCGGGCTCTCCCAGATGGCCTTGGAAAAACCCGATCGATACGAGAAACTGTTATGGAGGTACCTCTATGATGATCACCCTCTTCATATTCGGCGAACTTTGGATCAATCTTATTACAGCACTTTAGAGAGTACCGAGACACGAGATATTGACCAAATTCCTTACAAGTACTTTAGCCAGCACTTCAAAAATAGCTCCATGCATCCGGTTTTGATGGTTGACCAACTTTGGGTTTGGGTTCTCGATAACGGTACACAACAATGCCTCTCCTTATTACAAATAAGATAGTGCTAATCCGGGCCATAGAAACCGTCTTAACAAGCTTCCCTCAGAGATGGACTGAGTCTAAAAAGGATGAACTCGATGCCCATAACAGAACAGATGTGTTGGAAACAATAATCCGACGACTTGACAAGAATGAGGTGGGGTTTTCAGATGGCTATAAACTGGCTGAATTAATCATCGATGAGTGTGCACGTCTTTGTTTTGCTGTTACTCTTTCCCAGGGAGGATATGATCACGGCGGCTCCCTTCCTTTTCCCGGTTGTTACGAAATAATTATCGGTCAGGCTGTGAGTTACTCGTTCTTCCTGTCTACTTGCATTACGTATTGATATAATACCAGGCAGATAAAGAAACTCAACTTTTCAGAGAGTTCACGCAAAATCTCGTCAACGAAGTTGAAGGTGTCCAAGGAAAAGCCCGCTCCAAGTTCGAAATCAACGAAGAAACCTTTAGTATCCACCTTGAAACGCAACAGTTGGAGCAAATAAAGGACGTGCAAGATGAGTTGAATATGATATTGGTTATCTTACGTGACCAACTGAATGCTGTCAGGGAGTTTGGAACCGTCTTCGACAAACGAGTGAACCTGAGGTCTTTATTTGATAGAATACGTCAACGTGAAGAAGAGATAGCTCGATTAGATGGCCGCGCTAAAAGGGTTTACGGCGCTGTAAGTATTTTCCAGCGAGGTCGTGTATGAGACTAAGGATTTTATTCAAGCTCAATGATCTTCTTGATCTCAAGCAAAAGCAGGCAAATGTTATCGAGGCTCGTTCCCAGAGACATCAAGCAGAAGAGGCCACAACTGCAGGAAAGGCAATTTTATTGTTTACTGTTATCACAATCATTTTTGTAAGTGACACCACCAAGCTACTCGATTGGAAGGAGTAACGATTAACCACTGCAGTTACCACTATCATTTTTCGCCGCGTTCTTTGCATTAGAAATTGCAGAGTTTCCAAAGTTAACTCTGCGCTTTGTGTTGGGATATATGTGTACGATTCCTCAGCCAGCGAGAGAGTATTTACTTACTTATTCATAGTCCCTATTTCTGCTGCTATTGCTATACCTTGTATTCTGGTGGCCGTAAATCTTGAGACGATATCAAATTTCAACCTAAAGTTTTGGAAGTTGAAAGGCTTCTCAAAATGGTGGAACAACCAGTTCACAAACAGAATGCCCCGCAACAAGAATGTTGGCAGAAAAGATGTAGAAAAAGGTTTGCTAGGAAGTGAGGTGAGACAATCTACGAACAGTGGTTCTTCGGTGACGACGGGAACAGCTAATTTTCGACGGTCGAGAAATTGATAGATGCGGAGTTGGTGTCATTATATAGAAAATCAAATGTTTTGATTTCTTACCAATACTTGTTGAAGAAAAAACAAGTAGTATTGGTAAAAGCTTATATTTCTAATCCCTGGGATTCCAATCTGAATCCACCTTCCCTAATTCCGCCTCACCCAGAACATCGGCGAGGCTTACCAATTTAAAACTTGCCTCCTCATTTGTACCCCCCGCAGCTAACTCATTACTATCATCATGCACCACAATCAATCCACTCGGGAATTGCTCATTCAACCTATTACCCACAGCAGTAATCCCATCCGTATTGGTAACATGATCTACCCCTCCTTTCGAGTTCACTATCGTAAAGGTCTTTACGAAAGTATGAGGAGGCGCACGTTCATACACGTTATAGGCGGAGACACCTTGACATGAAACCATAATGAACCCCTCAGTAGAATTCTTTCCTGGGATCAAAGTCACACCTTCAACGTCTGCGTAGAGATCTCCCGATTTGAAATCTGAATAGGTGGATACACTGGCAACTTTCGTTCCTTCTGGTTTTGAAGTATCTGGTTCTGCGTCGTACCGCCAAAGTGCTGATGGTTCCTCGCCTAGGAAGAGATAACCGTTTTCTTCATCTACCACACAGCCTTCTACTTGGCCCCCTGAACCACCTGTGAAGTTGCGTACGAGAGTGGTAGAAAGTGTGCCATTCAATGTGGAAGTCAGAGAGTATTGGAGATATTCTGCTTTCTTGTTGTTGACAAAAAGATATTGCGTGCTTGTTTTGCTAGATTTGTAGGAGCAGGAGCCATATGGTTCGTAATCAGCTGGGAGATTTTGGATGCCACCTGATATGTTTGATAATGTGCCGTTAGAGCTCATGGCGAAGAGACACAGTGTGTTATCTTTTCTGCATGCCGCGAATGCGAGATCAGTGGTGATATTGTTTCCGAGCGAGAAGTTATAGATCATGTCTACATTATTGGGTTCTCCGGCAGGGAGGGTTTGGAGTAGATCGCCCTGAAGGTTGAAGACCCCAAGACCGGCACCTTGTTGGGATTTGGTGGTTGTTACAATACGAGACTGGTCTGCCGATATTGGAGAGATCCAAACAGCGGGGTCGTCACCATCACCTCCATTTGCTGCTGTTTCGATTTTTGGCTCAACTAGGAGGAAGGAGCAGTGAAGACCTCCCCATCCGGGCTCACATTTGCACTCGTTTGCGCCAACACATTCTCCGTGACCTGAGCAGTTGTCAGTGCAAGTGACATCTTTGCAAGAACTTCCTGAAAATCCTGCAAAGCACTGGCACGATTTTGTTGCAGCAGACATTTCGCTTGATGTGGCGCAAAATCCAGAGGAATTGCAATCGTCACATATTGTCTCGGCTTTATCGTCGTTGACAGAACTTGGATCATAACTGGTATTGACAGATATACCCAACTCCTTGAAAGCAGCTTCCAAAGAGCTGATTCCAAATTGCTTCTTTTCGGAATCTTCCAAAGCAAAAGCTAAGAATCCAGCAGGGTAATCGGTGGTGCTTCCTTGGTAGACCGAGAACCCCTTCACTTCTGGGTCTTCGACGCCGGATAGCTTCATGGACCCCAGAATGTTCATGGTTGTTGATGAGACTAAAATGGAATCTTTTTGACCGAGAAGAAGATAATCTGATGATTTTCCAACGTAAACGGCGAGTCCAGTAACGTCATCGTCCGTTTTCCCAAGAACGCTGATTTCTGGAATGGCAGTGGACTCTGTAGCTTTGAACGTGTAGACTTCTTTCCCGTCGTCTGTACTGAAATATACTTGACTAGTCGCTGCAGAGGCAACACAAGAGTTGGCTTCAATTGGGACATTGAAAGTGTGGATCTAATTCAATATTAGCAAGCCATACTAGGTTCGGAACATCCACTGAGCTGACCTGTACTGTCTCAAGATCATCATCATCCTCGCGAATCAAATATTGAACAACCTGCTTCTTCCCAAAAAGATAGAAGTATTGATTCCCACTTGCAGCACTCTTCCAAGTACACAAAGCCGACCAATCACCCAGAGCTGTTTTCCTCGCATCATCAACCTCTTCAAACCCATCCAAATCGAAAGCGCGAATCACGCTATCAGGTTGCGCAATTGTAAGAATGAGATCTTTGTCACCGACATCATAGACGGTAGCCAAAAGCTTGGTTCTCCCAGGTGTTTTTGAAGCCTTTTGGGTTAAAGTTGAATTGGAGTCGAGTGCCAAGGAGAAGACATGGAAACCCCCCGTTGCTGCTAAGCCGTCATTTCCTACAAGAAGTGGTTCGGAAGAATGATATATGGCTGTATTGTCTGATTCCACTTCCGGCGTTTTGGCAGAAATTGTGAGGTTTGTGGACAGTGTTTCCGCAGTAGAAGAAGATAGTTCAGCAAGAACGAGTAAAAGAACGTTTGGAGAAAGTAAACTGAACCTCATGATGGCGAATGATGAAGGAGTTGAATAAAGGTTGAAGATCCGTGGAGATCATAGGGATATCCCCCCGTTATAAAGCAGTTCCCTGGATGCTTGGAGCGGATCATGTTTATGCTTAAATCGATTAACCTTGTTGAATATTGCTGGTGATGTCCGATTTTTGAGGTCGTGGTTGATGTTGAAACAACCATTGGAGAATTTGTCAAGGAAGACCTTCTATTCCTGTCCGAATCCCCTCTTTTGTCAAACTTGGCTTTCTCTTGGCCTTCATGATTGCCCGGGGAAAACCGATCTTCCGGTATCACGTGATATTGTTTCAGTCAACGTTTTCCTCTACTTTAATCTATATGGGGAAAGTAGAAGATAAACAGTTATGAACAAATTTCTCACAACAATCAGCTAAACCAAAATATAACCTTGATGGAATGTTGAGAACAATAATCATGACGAGAATAAAAGTAAAAGCGGCAGTAGACGGGACGTTGGTTCACACCTTCCTCGTCTGTCTACCTAATCCGCTCTCACTGTTTTCTCAGCAATGCCCTGAGGTGGATGCGAGGTTTTTTGATTGATACATAAGAACACCTGAACTCTATGTATTGAACAATACGCTGAAAAGGAACTATACCTTATCATTACTTTATATGAATTAGAATCTCTTTTATGATTAGTTACTCTTATCAAAAATAACGTAGACGGAATACAGGTCAGTTCCACCAAGGCATAACGCCATGATTATTACAACAGTATATCTAACGGAGCTCAAAAAACATTTGAAAAATGTAGAATGAATATAAATTAGCTAAGCAGTCATATAATCAAGTTACATATGTTTCCCCACACGCGTCTTTTATTCTACTTTTAAAACAACTTTTCTGAGGTACAAAATCTGACGTTTATTCCGTCCACAACCAGGGAAAAACCTGCTGTCTAGCCATTGCCTTTGCAAATGGAGGGGGAAAATCATGTGTGAGAGCAGGCAATTTTAAAAGCTCCAAAACAGATAAAACCGAAAGTCGTAAAGATAATCAAGGAACGATGATCCCTTGTAGAATCTTGCCACCCAGGTAGAAACTCTTCTTGACTCACCATTTCCCCGCTTCCCCGCTTGCCATTTCCGTCAATGTTTGCATATGAATCCTGTGTGTTGTTGTTTTTAGCACTAAAAGAATGCCATTTGATCGTGAATTAAGAAAGGTATCTCCAGACCGAAATCCCATGATTCTTCAGGAGGATAACATACACTCGACAACTCCACGACACCCAAAGAACTGGTCGAGTGCCATCGCCTCCAAGGTAAAAGTTTGTAATCCTAATTCTTGAGGTCCTAACAAACTATTCGGATTACCAACAATACCCAAGGCAGAAGCCTCCCTGCTTGCAAAATTCACGACAAGACAGTCACGAAGCAGTCACGAAGGCAGAATGGGAGTCGAGAGTGTAGGATTGACGTACATTTGCGAACCATTTGAGATCATTGCAGTGTAGATCAGGGTTGCCTCGTCTCGTTGCCTGGAGACGTGGCAAAATCCAGAAGCTTGGCACTCTGATACAAAACCGACCACACTTCGGTAGGCTGTGAATAAAGCGAGGTATAATTATCGTATTCCCCCTCGACCTATCATTTTGAAGCTGAATAGTTTAACTGCATCGCAAGTCTTTTACTTCTTACTCACTCTTACACCTTCACAATGGGCGACCAAACTCCTCAAGTACCAGAGTCATCCTCCTACGAGCTGGGAATGAGATGTGATATCAAGGATCTCTATCAACTCGAAGATAACAGGGGACGCACCTCATGGACCGACCAGTATCCCGCCGACCTCCTAGAGGCCGCCGAAAATGAAGATACCGCTCGCTTCGCCATTCTCGTTCGAAACAAGAAAAGTTTTGATTCGCGAAAGAAACTTGAAATCCACAGCATTGTCGTTCAAAGCCCCTTGTTAAAAAATGCTCTGACAAAAGTTTTGAAGAACTATCCAGGTATGTTGACACGTTATTTCAAAACTGCCTGCTGTTTTCTAATATTTCTTCGCTTAGGTGTTACCGTTACCCTCAAACGACTCGAATTCCACGCGCCATTTAATCCCTTCGTGCACAGATGGGCGGAACTCACTTCTGCTTTAGCAGCCGAGACTCATGAGGGGACTAAGAGACATCTTCAATTACTTCATTCCATACTCCATGCTGAACTGCAAGACATCATCTCAGCGAAGAACGATTACATCGAGAACCAAGTCATCACCTTCGCGCATCTCTGGACTATCTTTCAACCCGGTGGAACAATCTATGCCACTGAATGGGACCGACATTGCGGTTTGAAATTTACTCAAGGAGATTACGTCAAGAATCCAAAATATGGTCCTTGTTATAGTCTCTCCTGTCAAAAGGTCGATTGGGATGGTGATCGTTTTGGATACGCCACCACACAGGCTCTCATCCCAGCTTTTGGCGGTACCATGAACATCTCAGAACTCGAAGCTTTCCCCCTCGAATTCCATCCCAACCATAAGAAGATCCGCGCCAAACTCATCAAGCGAGGTCGCATCTTCGAAAGGTATCACGGGTACCACTACCAAGCCTACAAATCCTATGCCCTAGGCAAAAACCGATGCGGTCAAGACATAAAAGTAACAGTGGACTCAAGAATCATCATCGACAAATTCGCCTTTGGAAAATTCAACCCAAATAGTATCCCAGCACTCTCACCCCTAACCATAAAATCCAAAGCCGAAACCGACGACGAGGACGACTCCCACACTTCAGAGCAATTCAGCGACGACAGCGACGACTACTCCCTACAACCCAACGACTCGGGCGTAAAAATGCACCAAGACACCAAACGCATCCCCCTCACCGACTCGCAACTAACCCACTGCACCTCGCTCGTAAAAGGCTACGCCCTAAAGACCAAACAATGGCTCTCCTTTTTCGTCGACGAAGTGAAACCGATAACCTGGAATAATTCCGCGTTCGGAAATTTGGTACTTCCACCCGCGCAGAAAGAACTTATTCGCGCCTTTGTTTCGGCGCAGACGAAGTATAAGGATACTTTTGATGATGTGATTTCTGGAAAGGGGAAGGGGATTATTATGCTTCTCTCTGGTGGTCCGGGGATTGGGAAGACGTTGACTGCTGAGTCGGTGGCGGAGGATATGAAGGTTCCTTTGTATATGTGAGTATTCCCCTCCTCGAGTCTTCACACATACTATAAGAAACAAGAATACTAACACAAATTCCCAGGATGAGCGCAGGAGATCTAGGAGTCAACAGTTCCGAAGTAGAAAATACACTCACCACCATCTTAGAAATGGTTGCAAAATGGAACGCAGTACTCTTACTCGATGAATGCGACGTCTTCCTCGAGGCGCGTTCCGCCCACGATCTCGAAAGGAATAAGATCGTCTCTATCTTCCTCCGGACCCTGGAGTACTACGAGGGAATCCTCTTTCTTACCACGAATAGGGTGAAGAATATGGATCCAGCCTTTCAATCGCGTGAGTACCTTTCCTCTCACTCCTATTAGCACTCCAGACTCCCCATCTCATTTTATTCCGACTGGTTACTTCGAATATTCTTCAACGTGATTTCCTCTAGGTATCCACATCCGAATGGAATACCCCGACCTCGACAAATCCTCCCGGACAAAAGTATGGTCCAACTTCCTAAACAGAGGCATCGCGCACGAATTAAGCACGACAGATATCGAAAACCTAGCAGAGGTAGAGATCAACGGACGCCAAATCAAAAATATCCTCAAGACGGCACAGTTGTTGAGTCAACACAAGGAGGTGCCCTTGAGATATGAGCATTTGAAGACGGTGCTGGATGTGGAGCAGAAGAGTGTGGAGTTTGGGATGGCTTCTTAGTTGTTGCTGATGGTGCTGATCGAGCTGCTCGGGTTGTTTCTTTTCAAGCTTCATATTTACTATACACGAATTGAGGTTACTAGTGGACCAGAAATAAACGATTGGCTACTACATGGTTCCACTTTCACTTCCTCCTAGGTAGGCAAGCGAGCTGTGGCGAAATGGAAACCTCGTGTCACATTCTGGACTGTACAGCCTCTAGTGGTAATAGGCAAGATGTAAGGGTGGCAACTAGTGTGTTGCAGGGTATTTTGCAAGGTGTTTTGTGTGTGATTTGATCAACTCCAAGGATTCAGGGATTACGAAACATCTTGTCTACTCTCCCAAGAGGCTGTACATTATAACTTCAACCGCACTATGACTCGAAATATGACCGAGTTATACTCACCAAAACCCTCTCCTTTACAACAAACAAAAGTTTACCTTCTGACCAACCTCCCCCTATCTCATTTAACCCCCCCCCCCCCCCCCCAAAAGTCCCCTCTTACCTCAAAAAATCACAGGAAAACATTGTTTGAAATGGGTTACTCATATCATATTAGTATCTTCGTGTTATTCCCACACATCAACCCTCAACACATGAGAACATCCCCATTACAGAGAGCACATCAAAAAGCTCTACATAGTACCAAACCCCTCAAATAGCCATCTCAGCCACGAAAAGCGCCTCCTCCCCATTTTAGCAAAACCAAAAAAACCGGTGGTATCATAATAAACGCCCTCCAACCCCGCCGTCCCAATGCATATTTCATCTGTCTCAACCGAGAGGAAGACAAGGCAATGGCAACACCGCCCACCCTATCTGAGCAAACAAAAAACACCTCAAAAACATCCATCCATCCATGGTAGTAACATAAAATACATAGTCGTACAGTTCTCCCTCATCAACTTCCATCACTGCAAACACCCCTCGCTCAGTCCTCCAAAAGGCGTCCCGTAATCACACTTTGAAGCACCTCCTCATGCACCAAAATCCGAACCTTGGTCGGAGCTGGGCGATTATCAGATTCAAGTGCCGTCGAAGCTCGCTTCTTCCTCGAATTCTTGGAAAACAATTGCTTCTCAGCATCCCGAGGTGTCCCATAAGAGAATATGAGATCCCAGGGCTTCCCCTGAGCCTCGTCATCCTGGAGACGTTTTCTTGCTTCATTCAGGGACGACACTTGCAGACATCGACTGGGTCCCGAAGCTTGGAGCAAGAAATCGACCGTCTTGCCTTTGGCATCCGATTCCGCTCTCGAGGTGATGATGAGAAGCGATTTTCCTGCCAAAACTTTGACTCTGCCTCCAATTATCGAAGACAAATCACTCGTAGCCGCCGAATAAGGAGTAAGGTTTCGACTGATGTGCGCATCGTTCAGATACTCGACTCTTCCGGCGCAAAGAAGGTAGGGTGACCAGTCGATCACGGCTCCTTTCGTGACGCAATTTAATACCCACTGCCCAGAGATGCATGGCAATCCTAGCGCGAGAGCCTCCATATATTTGACCTTTCTCGAGAATTCGTCGGCGATGACCGCAGCAAACCGGAGTTCTTGGTTCTTCGGTGTCAAACCCAGCTCATACTCATCATCTCCCTGCTGGGCGGTAAACATGTTTGCAAACCCAGGTTCAAGAAGGCTACCGCCTTGGTCTTCAATACACTTCTTAATCTTCTCTTTGTCCTTGTCATTTGCTGGGTCATACGAAACCGCAAAGACCATTCTCGAAAATAATCCACTGGACCGCCGCGCAGTGGCCGTTCTAGTTCCAGTCAAAGCAGATGGTAAAGACAAGGGATCGATACTAGATGATCTGCTCAACCGTGCTAGTGATTGCCGCTTAGATGATCGTATGGGCTCCAAGGTTTCGTCGAGAGCCGATGCTTTTCGTTTCGATTTTCGTGTAGGCTCGTCGACTTGGGGCTTTTTGTTAGAGCGAGCTTTGGCTGCGGACGATGCTCGTGTAACCGAAGTGTGTGTATCAGTGCTAGGGTTCTTCAACAAAGGTGTCAATTTTGGTGTCTGCATAGCGCTTGAAGGGACTGAAGACAGGTCGGACGAGGCTGTACTTGATATGGTGTTTGGTGTTGGGGGGGCAATCTCAGCGCTTCTCGGAGGTTTGGGAACTCTGGTAGTGCGTTTCTTTACTGGGGCTTCCAAAATTTCATCGGTCGCTGTATTCTCAGGGTGACGCACATCCTCAGGGTTTGTTTTTATTTCTTTCAAAGGCTTGGTAACTCTAGCAGTGCGTTTCTTTACACCTTTTACTGGGGTTTCAACAAGTTCACTCATTGCTGTGTCCTCTGGGTGATTGATATCCTCGCCGTTTATTTCCGTTTCTTTCGCTGGTCCGTCTCCCGTTGAAGGCAAAGCTACTTCTGCCATATCTTCTGGAAAATCTGTTGGTGGTTCTTGGGAAACAAAGAGAGATTGTGATTCTTCCATTACCACGTCCTGTTTTGTGGAACTTGGTTCGGGGTTTTCGACTTCCCTAGTCACTGATGGAATTTGATCTGGAGAAGTAGGTCTGGCAGCAGTCATATCATCGGTAGCCTGTAATAATTCTGAAGCGGACTTGCTGATTGTACTTGGTTCGCTTTGGTTTACCTGTGCCTGCTTACTCTTTCTTGGTTGCTTCCCGAGGCGAGCCACTTTCTTCGGCGTGGAAGCTTTGTTGACAATCTGTTGGTAAGCTTCATATTCTGGGTCTGGGGTGAAGCCAGGAGGTGTGTTTTGTAACTCATCCTCCTGATCTGCTGCAAATGAAATTCCAATATCCCCCATGGGACGCAGGCTACTATCAGGAATTGGGCTTGTCTCTGGTATTGCTAATAGTTCGCTTCCAGATGAACGGAGCTCCTTTGTAGGGGTTGCCACGGTGCTTTGATTTGCACATAATTCCTTCAAAGGCAGGTTCGTCGCTTCCGTTCCGGGAAGGGAATCATGTAAAGCTTGTGTTGATGGTAAACTTGACGCTGGACCTGGCTCTGAATGTGGTTCTTCGTGAGTAGCTTCGGGAAGAATTGAAGGCTCGGGGAGCTTTTGCGACTCTTCGCGCGAAGAGGCTTCTGGTATATGAGCTCCTAGCACAGCTTGAGTCGAGGGCAAGCTAGAATTGGATACTGGCTTTGAACTCTGACCAGGAGTGGTAGCACGAAGACCTCCGAGAACATTTCCGTCACTCTCAAGACACGAATTTGACAAAATTTGGGGTTGGGAATCGGCGGATTGCGTCGAAGCGTTAGTTTCGTCAGCGATAGCCTCGTTAAATTCTGTGCTTTCGAACTGAGGAGCACTAGAATGACGTGGCGGAGATGATTGTGCCTGTGAGTCCGCAACATAGCCATCCTGCTGAGTATCACGGGCATCAAAACCCTCACATTGGGCAGTATACTCTTCCTGTACACTTCGTCTTCGCCTACCAGTCGACGGAACCTCAACGGCAGATGCATACGAGGAAGGTGGCTCTGCCGACATAGGCTTTCTGTTATGAAGGCTGATTGGAACTCGGGAAAGCTGGTCTGTTGCGTATTTATGCATTGCCCTGCTTCTGTTGGGAGGTTCGGCCTCTATATCAGAGTCATCGCTACTATCTATATCCTTCGGCTCCCTTTTCTCCTGGCTTTCTTTCATTGAATTGTACCTCCGGGGTTCGGGCAGGGCCTTCGCTCTTGGAAGAATCGAAGCATCAAATGTACGATTGAACGCGGAGGAGAGAGGGGAATCTTTGCTGAGTGGTGTAAACAAGGAGGAGTGTTGTAATGGAGTTTCATCAATTTGCTGCCGTTGTATCAAGGGCGAGTCGACTTGGTGGAAAGGCGTTTGGAAGGGGAATGGCGTCTCTGCGAACCCATTTGGGGAGGGCCGCGATGAAGTTGGACTGGCCAGATGACGACCAATTGAAGGGGATTGAGTGGCTTGGAACATAGTTTGCGGATTCAACACATTTCCCTTGATCTTGAATGGATTGCCTGGGGGCGCTGGGGTTTGTGGTTCTACCGGCTGAGAACTGAATGCGATGGGAGCCGCATATGATGCGTCTTGCGACTCAGCTTCATCCTCGTCCTTCTCGCTCGCATGCCCCAGATCTAACATAATGTCATTCTCTTCGTATGTGTTCGGAGTGTGTCCGGGGATCATTCCATTACCCGCATATGAAGGGTGCGTCGTTTCTTCTGCCGTGGTGTACAATTCGTATGCGGAGGCCGAGTTGGGCTGGGTGAGGGACATGGAGCTCTTTTGGGTGAGGTCGTTCATGGCGCCGTCGCGATCCATCTTGCGCTTCCGACTCGGACTTGCCTCCGAAAGTATCTTCTTGTCTTCAATGGGGCGCAATCGACCCTGAGCATTGCGTTTAAAATGCAGAACTGGAGATGGCGTGGAGTTACATGAGCTTACATCATTTCCGGGTGCGGCTGGAGCTTCAGGCTTTTCTTGTTCGCCGTCAGTCTCTTCATTCGCGTCGGGTCCTGATGGTTCTCGCGCTTGCTTCGACGGGGGTTTGACGGACTGGCTGTCAGAAGACTCGATGGCGGCCGTCACTGACAATGGCAGGGCAGGTATCTTGAAGACGACGCCCTCGGAAGAACGAGGTCGCTCGGGTGTTGTCAAGACGGTCGACGGACTACGGCGAGGCAGAGGACTGTTCGGCTTGATGGGACTGCTCGAGGTAAACTAGAATGAGATGGCGATATCAGATCAGCATATGTTATCTCCAGATTTCTTTTTTGGTGTCTGTGCCAACCTTGGTGTGACCATCGGATGGCTGCAGGGCAGGGCAGGGCAGGGACCAAGGTGAAGAAAAAGAAAAGATGAACCTACCACCAAAATCTCCTCCTGCCAGTCCTTGCAATCCTGAGTATTCATATCGTCCGCACTGCGTCCGATTCCGTCGAGTGCAGCATCTTCTGCCTTTCTCACGCTGGCGAACATGGTGGCATGTCTTTTCTTTACACACACAGTCACGGTCACCTCAGGCTGAGTTGCACGCGTGTTCACGCGGATAAATGGATTTTCGCGTCAGTCAGGTTCTGGTGGGGTCGGTGGAGAGTAGGTATGGAAGTAGTGGACGGTAGTGGGGGAGGTTGGAAATCCCTTGTTGAAAACCTCAAGGAGGGAAACTGGTATGGGACGAATTGGGATTCATGAAAAGGAGAGAAAATAGAAGGATGAGGAGGATGGAGGGGATGGGAAGGTGGTGGTGGTAGTGGTGGCGGTGGTGGTGCACTCTGGTGGTGGATAGCACCTTCCTGTACCACTTGTGCACTTGGACGTGCAGAAGTTGTGACTGACTCGATCCCTTTATCCTTAGGTTCTCACTCCAAGTCTGAGTCTGTCTCTAGTAGAAGTGGTCCTTGACTTGCGCTGCCTCATTTTTATTTAGGAACGCCCTGCCCTGTCTTGGATTCATTCCCATCAAATCGGTGGTGAATTTTTCTGTCAAATTTGAGAACCTGAGGTGATGCTTAGTGCTGGAATATTGTGGTGTGGCCAGCCTTTCGCCTTTCCTTCTCTTTCCATTCACATAGCTATTCGTCAATTTGTTTGTTTTTGCTTTTAGTAACATAAAATCTTTAGACCTCTTTCTTGAAAAATTTTGGTGTGATTCTCTATGTGTTAGAGGCTCTCTTGGCTTCTGACCATTCCTCTCCAGCCCAAAACAACTTGAGCTCTCCTACGTCTCCGCACACAGCTCTCCTATTAGTAACAAAATCAAAATCATCCTAAAGACTTGCAAGAGCTCAAACAAATCATTTGGTGCTTGTGACTTTCCATCTTGTGCGGCAACTTGAAATGGGCTCAAAATCTCTCCTTGATCACTCTCAAACCAATCCTTAGAGCCTCTCACGCAAAGCAGGTTTTCCTTCCACCTAACACTAGGTAATACCAAACAAGCTTCCACCAACTCCAACGGAAAAATCAAGTCATCACTTCGAATATGTATGATATATAGTAAGGTCATTTGTCCCTCAACAAGATTAAGAACAATTTGAAATCCACTCTTATATTATCTCAACCGTGCTTGAGCAATTCTTCTACACTTATTACACATTACACGACAAACCCAGGTGTATCTAAAACATTTCTTGCTAGTGCTTAAGAATGAAGATTGAATTGGAAGACAAGAGACTAGAGGTAGCAAAAGAATGAAAGGTTGATCTACCGCTTTTTCAATATAAAAACATCAAGTTATGCTCGCTCATTCTAGGCTTCACCTTTGCCAGCTCTACCCCCAACGAACAGTTACTACTTCAATAGACCTAACTTTCTCGACCAAGGATTTAAAAGTGATAATCTGTAAAATTACAACCCAATTACCTATGGTCCGCGATCTAACTCATCAAATCCCACCAGATGACCTCGGTCTCGAGTTCTTCATTATCTACGGATCGTCGGAATTCCATTCAGGATTAAATAACTTTCCCTTTTTCTCTTTACTACAGTTTGCTTCTAAAAACTTACTAGTCTCACTTTAGGACCTCAGTATATTTCGATTATTTACTTCAAATTACTTGCGCCTCGACTGCTCTCGACAAGTCCTCTTTCTGAATCTCTAGGACGTAGATTCGTTCTCCTAACGTTCGTTTTCGTCGTGCTCGTAGTATTAGGTTCATTCTTCCGTGTAAACCATAGTCACAGAAAGTTACAGGGAAGAATGTCAAAATCACTTTTCCTGAAGGAGGATACATGTTAATTAGGATTTAAGGCTGATTCTTGACTATGTATTGCGTGAAATATTTCCAAGCAAGTAGATCAACACCAAAGTATCAAAAGTTACGAGCTTCTAAGCTTGAGTGATAACATGATTATAAACTCTCCGAAAACACCTGATAAGAGATATTGTAATTCCCAAATTAAAGGTACACTAATAAAACAGCTTTGACCATCCCGTACGGTAAATTGGAAAATTGATTTTTATCAAGCATAGATAAATATCCACATTCCAATGTTTAGTATTCACAAGCACAGTATGACCAGATCCTTGTAATTACAAACCCCCTACGGAAACTTCGGCTGCCTGCTCGCTAAACACTGTCTCCCTTCTCCATACTTCGCCACCCTGGACCTTGCCCCCCCTCTACCCCCTCCCCCTGTATTACCCAACTAGGAAGTACTACCTCTTCAACGTTCAAACGCCTAATTCAAACTCTACAAAAACTACAAACCACCCCCTGTCCGTAAGGCTGACGGGAAATTACCCCACAAAATAATCCTCACCGCATACATGATAGATCACCGCATAGGTACATAACAGATCACCACATACACACTACATATACGCAACCCAACAACCTAGTATACACCTCGCCTCCCTCATCCCAAAATATAAAAATCAACCCCCACGTATACAATGATGACACGCATAAAATCCGGCAGTTCCATCAAGAACCACTCTCTTTCTCATGACAACATACATATGCATACATGCAGCTTACGCTAAGCCCAAAACCCCCTGTTATCTCCAAAAACCCAAAAAAGAAAAATGTCAAATCCCGAGGAAGATATCATATCGAGAGTCTCGAGCCTTTCGGAGGACCGGGAGGGATTAACGTACTTTTTTCTTTACGAGGTGCGTGTGCTCGAATAATCAAGAACCATGAGAGAGTATGACTTTTACGTACGTGTTCCATTGCATGTGGACTATCCACTAATAATAGGGATGATGGGGGATTAACGTACTTTCTTTTACGAGGTAAGTAAGATTGTATACGCCCTTCGAAACGGAAGGAGACTTCCTTCCTTTTGATATCTTTCCTACTCGGTATTCTCTTGGTGTTTCTTTTCCTCGTATTTTCCCTTGAGGTAAGAATACCCGATCCTCAAGTGTATACGAATGTACCAATAAGACCGGGCTTTATTTATCCTTGAAAGAGATAGATAATCACGCTTCTCGCTGTATTGAAAGATTAGGACGCGTAGACCTTGGATGTGCATCTGGGGATTTTTTGACTGGAGAAGGTTGAGATCTGCTGTCAGATTTTTTATTGTGTTGTCTAGACTTTTTCTTGCGATATCGGAAGACTGGGTTTTTGGGGTGAGAATGTCTTGGAGGGTGAAGGGTGGTTTTGCCTCTCGCTTAGCCCCTGATGGGGGTTTGACTCGCTTATTAGGGGGTTTGAAATTCATCTTTTTCAATATTAAATTGGCATGGGCTAGATTATAGTTAGTCAAGTATGAGGTAACAGTTATTCAAGATTTTAAAAGTGGATTGCGGGTCTTTATGTGGAGATGCGAATGCGCGAGTTTTCGACTAATGACTTAGCAAACACTGTCTCAACAAGACAATGCTTCGGTTTTCTCTGAGTTGTATGGAAGGTTGAGAATTCAAACCAGTTCTTCTCTTAAGAACAGTCTATGAACTAGTTGAACGCTTGAGACATTAATTGAACTAATTGTTCCAATACCAGAGGTTTAATGTTTCGCTACTTATTTAGAAACACAATCAAGTCTAATTTGCTTAATCCTTTACCTTTCTGTGTGTGATATGTACGAGGGAAGAGATAGAGTAGCATATTCACTGCAGGAATGAAGTAAAAACTGGCTGTAACCTCCTGTCGGAGCATCTGTTTGGTCCTAGAATATGGATTAATATAATTACTTGAAGATCACGAGAAACTCGGACTAACGTGGTTTAGGCGGGCCGTTTTGAACCCAGTTTTGAACCCATTTTACCGCGAATTTTAATGTCAATTGCGAGCAACGTCAAAGCCAGATAAGAGTAGAAGATATTTTGATTATTAGTTTTGGTGTTAGTGCTGATATTCTAGTGATAGCCAGGTGGCGTGCCTTTGAGCGGTCATTGAAAGGTGTTGTAAATACTGATTCTTCTCATTTCAATTACTATCTCATTAATGACGATCAAACTTGATGGTTCTTGATCTTATGAGTAATTTTGATGGGGTTAAGCTCTGTTGAGGTGGTGGCGGAAGAAACGTATAGATCTATGAGAAGAGAGAGAGAAGAATATAAGACAGAGTTCCACAAGCACATACTCAAGTATTCAAGGTGATATCCCAGAAAAATTGGCAATACACGTTCGGCTCACAGAAAAGAGACGCTTGGCTACAAGAACATTCGCTTCCATATTTTTCTTTGAACTACTCGCAACTCATAACGCTCGTTGAACAGTATGTAATATATTACCTTAGGATCAACAGAAAAAACCACAAACCGCATTATAGTTGGTGAAGAACCGTACGCTCATGGTGGTGTGGATTAATTTTTACAATAATAGTAGTTATTTATCTTCGGAATAGCATAGTGAGCCAAAGAAACCACTCTTTTTACAGTCTTTTCCCCGTGAGAGACAAATTCGAATGTCCATACCCAATTGATCAAAGATTTTTTACTAAAGTCTATGGAAGCTTTGGGGTTGTTCTTTTTACGATGACATCATTAATGAGACTAAGGCACGTGGCAGCGCGACTTGATTTTCCACTGAGGCGCGTAACCTCCTCTACCAACCATCACATTACCATCTAGTCATTCCATCCGCATCTCTACAATTCTCAAAATGGCGCACTATATGGTTACCCGCACAGATTACGCGATATACGCCGACGAGGAGGGGACCGTCGTTTCCAAGGAGTATCTTGAGGATTTAAAGGTGGCGAACAAACTTGCAAAAGCCAGAGTGCGGCAGATTTGGGGTAATTCACACAACTGACAAGCAATAAAACAAAGGACCAAGGAGGAGGAGGATGTGCCGACGGGATTTTATGGCGTGGCGATCGAATTCGAACCGGGAATGGCGGAGAGGATCTCTATCAAGGTTGAGAAGATAAATATTTTGAGGGATATACCGGAGGATATTGATGTGGAGGAAACGGAGAGCGAAGCAGAGGTTGAGGCAGAAAGACAAAGAGAAGACAGGCGTGTCCAAGCAGCCTATGTTCAACGGATGCTCGACATCCACTGTAAACAATGCGAGCCTACCCCAGGCAATCTTCCCGCAGATATCGCAAAACATATCCAACGCCCGAAAAAAACAAGATGCCTTGCTGGGTTGAAGATAGCTTTTATTGGAACACCTCATCCTTTAAATCGTTCACAGTTGATGACATTCGTTGAACACTATGGGGGCCGATATATCCCCTTGGGATCGGTAGATGCGACAACCTCCTATCTCATAGTGGGAGAACAGCCTAACCAGCAAACCATGGAGGACATTTCCACGCACAAGATAGAGGCAATTCAACAGTATCAGCTCTTCGACCACGTCCAAGACCAAAAAGCTCTTCGGGCTTTACGGAAACGAGGAATTGATGTGGACCGCTTTCAACATCAACCTTCACCAAAGCGACAAAGGGTCTCTGCGGGAATAGCATAATTCAAACCTTCCTGATCTATTAACCACGCATGGGATATGTGAGTACTTTCGATAAGAAATAACAGAATCTAGCGTCGGGAGAGATGCTCTTCTTTTTACCTGCATTCTTGAGTTATTTGCTCGAAGATTCAAGACTTCTCGCTAGGTTATAGTACGTGGCTCTAATACGAAATAGATGTAGAACCTCGGACGCGAAACCACAATTTATTTTATTTAATAGCTGTGTCACAGCAGACAACTCCCAGAACTCCCCTACTCAATCTTCCGCGCCAAAAGATGAGGCTATTCCCGCTGCTACCATGCCACCCGTGGACAGCGATATGCTAGCGGCCTTGACCATGCTACTACAGTCCCCAGCCGCAAAAACACCTTGTACACTAGTCTCGTTGAATGGTAGGTTGACTTTGATGTCCCCTAGTGGTGTCGTCTCCAGGCCTAATTGCTCTACCCATGGTCCATTTGGTTTTCCAACCGGCTTATGAGCAATGAAGCCTTCCAATTTCTTCTCACCATCTTCGAAAATGACTTCAACCTGTCCTCCGGTTTCGCCCTTGACCAACTTGGCAATCTTTCGTCCTTCGACAGATACATTTCTGGCGGTTTTGGTCTCTGGTCTCACGGGCAACAATTCTTCCTTGATGGCCTTGGTGACACTCTCTACTCCGTTTGTGTAGATGGTGACTTTATCGGCAAGGCGAATCGCAAATCTGGCAAGATGAATTGCGAGTTTGGCTGGAGCGCAATCGTCAATCGCTAGAACACCAGCCGATGCACTACCCCTCTCCTCATATCCGTGGCAAAAGAGGCAATGAAAACTAAATTATCATTCAGCAAACACGCGAATAAAATCAACAGGGATACTCGCATTCCCTTCGCCCAACAATCTTTGTACCCCTCAATATCAGGCATGATATCCTGTATACCACTCGCCAACGCAACTCTTCTTCCCCACCATTCCGTTCCATTCTCATCGACAGCTTTGAAGACCATGTTTCCGTCTTCGCCTTCTGTCTTTCCCAAACTCTTGATGCTTACATCTTGGAAAGAAGCAGTGTCGTAGTGATCTAGGATGTCTTTTCTGCCAGCTGCGCGGAAATCGGCTGGATCTCGATGCTCCCAGGTTGGTATTCCATGCATGTGTTTCGCTTCCGAGTTTCGAAATACTCCTGAGGTGAAGACTATGGAGGTGTATAGGAGACGGGAGACGCTCAATGTGCAAGCTAAGCCTGCTGGTCCAGCCCCAATAACGAGGACGTCAACAGGAGTTTTCGAGGTGGTGATTTGGGAAGACATTTTGAGAGTACTTTCGATTTTTCAGATCATTGTGTGTCTTGCTTTATTTAGTTACTTGGTTGTGTTTGTGTTTGTATTTGGTTCTGTTTTTTTGTTTATTCTTCTTGTTGAGTAGTCGTGTTTTTGAATTCAACGTTCAGGAGAAAGAAAGAAAGAGGATAAATTAGACTTTGATTGCAAGCTCATTCACTTCTAGTACTTATACGCTTGATGGGAACTTCTCGGGGTCATTATCTGACTGTTTTGATAACGACAGTCCAGTTAGATTCGACGAACAGCGACGCTCGGCGACTTTTTGTTGGCAATAGTTGGCCCAGTCGGGGACTTTTGTTTTAGTGGGTTATACTGACGATTAAGTATTCTGGATTCTGTTATGTGTTACCTACGGATTACATATTCTACTGATCTCGGAATTCCAAGTTCATGGAAGCTAAATGCTTGGGTAGTTGCCATCTGCCCAGCTGGAGGGCTATATTACTGCCAAGAATCACGTGTGCGAATAACTTGAGCCGTCGAACATTTTTACTGAGAGAGACTGTCTGTATTATTATCGTTGGCCGTAATAGTTTTACTTTGTCGCATTTAAATAAACTATTTATTCAGCTCCTTTATCACAAAACTTCCATTACTTCTATTGCACGTGATGCCGATTGTATCCAATCTCCCGTCTTGTTTTTGGTTCCATCGAATTTGTAAAACAGACGTGCGGAGGGAATGATATCAGTATACTGAGTATCATTCGGTAGAGGGTAAAATTTTATATTCCCGCTAGTCACTCTCCATTCAGGTTCATTGGTTTTGAAAGGCGGTTTTAATTCATTTTTACATATCCAGAAGCTCTGAAAACACTATCTTCAGGCTTAACACACCTCAGAATAAGCGTTCAACGCCAACTGTCCTCCAAGATGTGCATATAGAACCCTGCCCTTAATTTCCTCCTTCTTAATCATATCCATCATCCCCGCCAAACTCTTTCCCTCGTAAACAGGGTCAGTAATGAATCCCTCTGTCTGAGCACCAAATCTCATAGCATCAATTGTCATCTGCTTTGGAATTCCATAACATCCATCATGATATCTCTCATCCAACTCAATATCTGCTTCTGTAATATCCTCTTCCTTCAAGCCAATTTTTACTCCTGTGAATTTTGCGATCCGAAGACATTGGGCTCGGGTCTCGGCTGGTTTGGCAGAGGCATCAATACCGATAACTCGACGGGGAGCAACGCCGTGCTTGAGCTCGAGAAGTTTGAATCCTGCAATCATTCCTATAACCAAAATTAGTCTCCAATCTCAAAAATCCCATGGGGTATCAATCTTACCAGCAAAAGTAGAACCAGTAACAGCACAAACAAGGATGTTATCAAAGAAAATGCCCAATTCCTTCTCCTGTGCATGAACCTCAAAAGCCCATCTCGCGAATCCCAAACCACCCAGTGGGTGATCCGAAGCTCCGGCTGGGATATAATATGGTTTTCCTCCTTCGGCAATGACTTCCTGGGTCAACGAGGCGAGGGTTGGTTTATGTTCGATGCCGAAAGTTGATGGATCTAGAATTGGTGCTGCTCCCATGAGTCTGGAGAGTTGAATGTTTCCAACTTTCTCGTATCCGGGGTCACTCCATTCTACCCAGTGTTCTTGTACTAATTTGGCCTAGAATTTTTATCAGTTCGTATTCCAAGCATTGGATGAAGTGGAATTGGTTACCTTGAGACCGAGCTTTGCTGCTACACCTGCTACCTGACGGGTGTGGTTTGATTGAACCCCTCCGATACTGATGAGTGTATCACAACCTTGCTCGAGAGCTTCTGGAACGAGATATCTAAGTTCGTTAGCAATGCAGGCTTTGTAGAGTGTGCCGAACTTACTCTAATTTCCTAGTCTTGTTTCCTCCAAATGCAATTCCAGAATTGCAATCTTCTCTCTTTGCCCAGACCTCGACCTTTCCACCTAAAGCTTTTGAGATTCGGGGAAGTGCGTGGATTGGGGATGGTCCAAAGAGAAAGTCGGCTTTGGGGATGCTCGCGAAAGGTTCTGGGAGTGTTACGGTGACCATTTTGAATTTATTGATTTGTTTGTAAAGAATTTTCGACTATGTTCTGGTAGGTTTGTAGCTGGAATGGTGAAAGTATAAGTGATTATTTTGGTTGTTGTTCCGACGCTAAGCGTCCCCCATTCTTAGCAGTAAGCAAAATAAATACAGCCGATTTCGGTATGTAAGCTTACGGGTTTAAATGAATGCCCGGCAATTTATCAAAAGTGGATGATTATCAGATGCTATCAGTGGCTGGCGTGTACAGCCAAGAGCCTCAATCAAGATTAGGTCGAAAGTGGGATACATTATTAGATCCTGGTCACCAACGACACCAGTAGCATTTCAACTTGAAGTCGATTGAAAACATATTTGTCAAAAGTATTGGGTAAAAAATATGGAGTATGAAATTAAATGTTTCTTTTCTCTCTATCCTGTTCGTTTAAAATCCCCTTTGAAACAGTTTCAGGGCTCACTTGAGTATCCAGCGACGACCACCGGCTATCCCCAGAAGCCAAGAGGTGATACCCCATTCCAAAACTTGTGGTAAGGGCTTTTGTTTCCCCGATTTCTTCATACTCCCGTCATCCTCCCCTTTCCACGCTTATTACCGGCAAACCGTAGCTGAGCATATCCCGCAAGAACATCACTCAGCACCAATGAATAAATACAAGGAGGAACAGGTGTACGAAATTGTGTGTGTGATGAAGAAGCAGAGTGAGAACTGAAATCATACCATAGTAAACGAAATCTGCATCCTTTGGTAGGGGGCGTTTTGAATAAGTGCACATAGACTCCTTGGTAGAGCGTCTTATAGAGCAAGATATCTTACTCCAAGGAGTTCAAATATACAGTATAGGTTTGTAAATTTTGGGGCGTATCTAAACAGCTAGTCACTTTGAATTCTCACCTTTCTATTATGTAGAGAATAGAGGCTTATGCTCTAGATGTTTCAATTAGTAAGTAAGGCAGCTATAAATCGTAGGTGTAGTTGGATATGTTCCTCAACGTATTCGTACGGTCATATATAAACGGCATCCTAAATACACTCAAAAGTCGAAATCATTCGGAGGGACGAAATCGTAAATCGCAAATCGTAAGATTGAAAAAAGCAATCGTAGAGAGGAGTAATATTATTATAACCTTACCGTCGTATCACGCTTCCCCAATGCCTTCTTACTATCATATTACTTTATAGAAGAAGAAGAGGAAGAGAGAGAGAGAGAGAGAGAGAGAAAAGAAGACGCAGATCAAGAAAAGCTTATTCCTATCGTGAAGCTAGTAGATGTTTTACCCTGCCCCTCATTCTCTTATTTCTCTCTTTAACAATAGAAAATAGGAGAAAAGAAGAGGTAGAAGAAACAGAAAGAGGAGAAGATGTTTACTTGTTACTTCCTATTCAGCTTACCTACGCTAGGGGGAGCTTTCCTCTAAAATGTTTACTCATCTTTTTTCACATCTCCTCTCTCCCCCTCCATATACAATACACAGAAGAGAAAGAAGGGAAGCGAAAGCCTAGGAGAGGAAGTAATTTACGCTTCACTCTATCTCTATAAGGCTCTAAAAACTATTAACTAAGTTCCAACCTAGCTGGCTACAAAGTCTACTATATACAATTTACCATTTACTATTTACAATCCATTTAGTTGATTCCCACATTATACAGGACGCCACAGGACGTCAACGATTCACTCGAGCGCAACAATTGTTCGCCTGTTATTGAGAAATGAATAAAAGTTGACATTATGGTTTTCTCTGTGTAGGCATATAAAATTGTAAGATGTTTTGCCGATGTGTGCAAGGGATATTAATAAGGACCCCAGGTCGTGAATTGAATTGGTGGAAAAGCAGGTGGGTGGACTCATGATTACTCTCTCTTCTAACGTCGACTCTTTGCACTAACAGCGTTTTTCTCTTACCGGAACGCCAGAGTAATTGCTTTTAGGTTTATATTTAGCATACCAAAAACAAAATTCTAATTTCCTTGTTCACTAGAATTTTTAATGTTGAGCAAAGGCGAGTGACAAGAAAAGTGGGTCACGTGTATCGCGGTCGTTAGTGAGACGGAAATACCCTCCCTCTTTACACAATAATAACTTTTTTCCAACTGGCCGGAAAAGGCCGGAATTTCGTTTACTAAATTCTCTACGTCTAACTAATGTAACACTAACTCCACTAAGTTTTCCGGCAACTGATTATTAAGTAAGTCCCCCTGGTAAAGGGTAGATATTACGTGTATCGCGGTTAGCGAGGCGGAGGAACCTTCTCTCTTAATACTTTATATAACTCTACACTTTTCTAACCTACCAGCAAATGTTAGTATTTTATATAATGAATCACCTGTATCCAATCAATATGTTCTCTAATTTAAAAGGTTTTCCGGTGTCTCGTTAAGTACTTCGAGGGAGGGAGGGAGACAGGGTATACAACGTACACAGTAGTCATAGACCCCACCTCACACTTTTCCGACTGACCGGAAAATGATACAACTTTATTTCCTAAATCTTCAATGTCTGTTTAATCTGACCCTGATTTTCCGAAGTTTTCCGATTGTTTGTTGGGTATTTCAAGAGGGGATGTGTTTTACAAATAGTGAAAGCGATGACCTACAATGCTACATCGCTCATAGATTTTTTCCGAATGACCGGAAAACGATGCAACTTTGTTTCCTGAATCCTCAATTTCTGATTAACCTAATGACGATTTTGCGACGTTTTCCGGTACACGGTTGGTGAATTTCTCTAGATGGTTGAAGGGTAATGTAATTCCTCCTCTAAGCGAGGCTGACCCACAATACTACAACACCTATAGATTTTTTCCGACTCACCGGAAAATGCCGGAATTTTATATCCTTAGTCTACTATATATAATTGAATCAAGAATGATAGTTTCCGGTAAAATGTGGTCGACTAATTGCATTCAAAAGTCAAGATGGGTATACAAGACCTATCGCAATGCAGCACCTGCAGATCTTTTCCGATCTACCCAAAAATATCAGAAAATCTTATAGAAAGGCTTTGGTATATTAAAAATCTTAATTGCCATTTTGCGGGAAATTTCAAGCTCGTAAAGGTGTGTAGTTGTAGTTTTAAGTAAGTCGCATCAAGTGCTAGAGACGACCCGCCACATTAGAACACCTACCATTTTTTTTCGACAGACCGGAAAATATCAGAATTTCCTATAGAGACAATTTGTTAGATAATAAATCATATCCAAAGTAAGTAGAGTTTTCCGAAGCGCTAATGTTGAAATATAGAGGTTTCTTTCGTGTACAACTTGTGTCGACGCGGGTCGCTTGATGGCACGATGGATACTAATACTAGAACTACTCCACCGGTCGGGAATCTATAAATCAACCCTAAATGACTTCTTGATTCATGAACACGGTTTTTTTTTTCATTAAATTACCGATTCGGCTATTTTTAGCAAAACGTTGGGTCTGGATTCTTGTGTCTGACGTAGTGGGCCGGTGAAGTGATGCGACACATTCACTAATTATAAAATTGACCAACTTTGTTGACATACACCCAATTTTTCTATCAATTAAAAAGAAATTTAATTACTCTAAAGTTTATTAAAAAAAATTATTGTTTAATACTTTCTTACTTAATAACTTCAAGAAAGCCTTTTTAGCTTAAATAAGTATCTGTCTAATACTTTATAATTTTAGGTAGTCTAGTTTAATTAATTAATTTAAATTACTTTAAGTATTACTAAACACTTGATTTATTCGGGAACTTACTCGATAGACAGGATTTGTATTTAATTCTGATATATTTAAAAAAATATTTAACTTTATTTAATTTACGTAGTTGATCTAGAGATTATTAATACGTTATACAGAATAGAGAACTTACTCTATATATATTTTAAATTTAATCCTTACTTTCTCAAGTACCTTTATTTGAATAACTTAATTAACTTGCATACTACTGAACAATTTCTTTAGTCATTGAATTTACTAGACTCATTACTAGCTAGTATAAAACAGTAACATAATTAGTTAATGCCACAATTAGTGAATCACATTCGAGAGCTCGCTACTTCCTCCAATTATATGGTTGATGTGGCTTACCTGGCATCCAACCACGAGGCAAGTCCCACCATTCTACATTAGCTTGCCTGGTATCCAACCACGAGGTAAGGCGTCTATGTTAGCAAAAGTAGTCTATCAGGGCTTGACTCGTGGTTAGAAGCCAGGTAAGTCAGTTTCAAGTCTGAATAGACAAGGTAATAGTATAGAATGATATGTTTATAGGCATATAATTTCGAATTATTATATAGCTTCGTAGTCATGCAACTTTCCAATTTCATCAACAAAAAACTACACAGTAGTATAATGATATAATGATATAATGATATTTTTATACAACAATATAATCATATAATCATACCAACAGGTAATGAGCAAATGAGATACAGATGCTATAACGCAAACTTGGTTTGTCAAATATGTTCCATGTTTTAGGGTTCACCCTTCAGCTGTCTTCTTTTCCTAAAATTCGTCTGAAGTATTCGATTCAGCTACCCATGAGACGAGAGTGTACTGATTTGTAAGTCAGAAGAAACGTGTGCAATGACGAAAGAACAGGGGGTGAAGAGAACCTGTGATTATCAGATAATCTAGAAATTGAAAGAGGCGCATAGAACTGCCCAAATAGGAAAGAGCGGCGGCCGTTACCTCGACGTGTTTCTTAGTTGAGGAGCTTTTGGTTATCTGCTCAACTGTACCCCTCACAAGCCTCGCTCCTTCTCTTTCCGCCTCTGCGGGCTATCTGGCACCAGCCCTTTGTGCTTTGGCGAATATCTCGCTTAGCTGACCTACTTTCTTGGCCCTGTACGAGTATTTATTCAGCCTTCCTCTCCCTCTTCTCCCTTTTCAAACAAATCTCAAACAACTATTCTCTTCTTTCGAGATATCCAACCCTCAACATTTACAAGCTCTCACCGAATCCATCTCTCCTGCCATACTTTCTATCACTAACAAATTCATCTCTCATCATTTGGCACTTGACGCCCCAAGACTCATTTGTCTCGAAGCATTTTTTCACCTCTCAGCAAAAGTGTGGTAGCAAAGCAACCTTGCAACCATAACCTCGAAATCTTTCATTTACCTTTCTTTCACATATTTCCCCCCAACCGTGGCTCATTATGGATCAACTACCAGGCCCTACTCTGTCAGCCAAGAAACCCCAAAAGTCGGCCCAGACAAAAGAAGTCAAGGGAAATGGTAAACAGGCTTCAGGATCAACTACAGAAGAACGGCTTCTCCCAGTCTCAACCATCGCCTGACGAAGAAAGAAAAAAAGTGAGCCTCATTCCATTCCCATCCTTGTTTTTGAATTTCTAACCCTAGCAATAGGCGGATGCAATCGCTGTAGATACGATGATGCCAGGCACTTCCAGGCTCAAAGGCTACTATCAAGTTGAAGTGACGAACCTCCCTCAGGTTGCAGCGTATCTTGGATTCTACAACACGCACGAACTCAAACAACTAATGTTATTCCCGCCTGTGGTCCTTGTTGTTTGTCAGATCATCCGGGACGAGTGTGAAGCCAAACTCAAACCAGAGGACAGTATTTTGAACAAGGATAACTGGCCGGTACTCTTGGAATTATTGAAGGCACGGTACGACGATCGCGATGACTCCGATCATCCAGACTGCGAAGAACCAATTCATCTGGATTTCCATATAACAGGCATCAAGGCACAGGTTGCGAATCGTGCCGCTATTCGCCTTGTATCTCTGTTGATAGAATTGGTAAATTATGCGGCCGCGGCTGATGAGATTGAAGACGATGAGTATTCTGAACTAACAAGAATCACAGAAGCTGAACTCACTGCAGTTTTGACAGACCTCGGTAAGATTCCACCAGAAGGAAAATGGCGGTTCCCCGTCGTACCAAAGCACACCAAGATTCCTCTTTGTTGTGTCGAGAGTATTGGAAATGAACAAGAGTACCAGCCGCTGGTGAGACTGCGGGCACTTGTTGGTGCCGCGCGGTACAACATCGTTTTCGCCACTGCTCAAAAACCTCTCATGAAGGACGGAAGATGGAAGGAGGCGGGCAAGAAAGAACGAATCCCGTACTGGTATGTGCCAGCCGAGCCAGCCCCAGAAGCCACATTCATCATGAAGTACAATCCAAAGCTCAATGATGATAGTGACACTGAACTGGGAGGGATTCTTCGAGGCCGAACAGCATTCTTGCGGAGATTGCAAAACCTCGAAAAGGGAGAAATACTCAAGGTATGGAACCACTTGATCCCTTTTCCTACTGATTCTTCGATATTTTCCAGCTGACCAATTCCAGTTTGACCCTCGGCGCTCGAGCAAAGTAGAGCTTTTGGATCAATTTCGGTCTCAAATAGGTTTCGAAGTAAAGTATCAACTCCAACTCCATGAAGTCATCTATGATGACGAACTTTACGTTACCGACCAGACAAGCTCCGTTTATCAGCACACGACCAAACGAAACCTCCAGCATGCAGTGGGGGAACACTTTTACGATTTCGGCGTACGTGTGCTTGGCGAAGATGAGATACTCTGCCCACCGCTGGAGATGGTATCCAGTTACCTCTCCGATCTCGTGCAAACTGACGAAGAGGATCCTCTGGAACCAACCGCCGTAAAAGCCACTGGGGAAGACATATAAAGTCCGGATTTCACACATGTGAACATTTTCGCACAGAGGGCTCTGGTCAACCAATAATCGCGTTTGGCGCAATATCCGTATGAAATTGCCATGGTATTACAATATTTAGCTTTCATTGTTGTCGTTAGGAAGTTGGGAGGACAAATGGGGATGGAATTATCTCGCCTGATTGTGCCATCCAAACAGGTAGGAAAGCACAAGGTTGCATACCTAAGTGCTTGACAGTGCCGTGGGGGGAGTTGTACGAATTCAAAATGGCACTAACTGATGGCAACCATCAATTGAGCATATAATAAAATGGAATTTTAAAATTAAATGTTGAAATCGTCCACTTTTTATTCACCAATTGTTTATTACTTTAAACTATTTAGCAGTGAGTCCGGTAAATTCAGTTATAAGATAGATTATTCAATAGTATATAGAGTAATTAAGTTAATTAAATCATGGTACTCTAATTATAAAAAATTTAGGAATTAAATATAAAACTATCTATGTCGTAAGTTTCCTAATATAAATTAAATGTTAATAATAACTAGAGTAACTAAGTTAATTAAAGAAAGATATAGAGTTAATAAGGATTAAATATAAACTTAGTCTTTCTAGTAAGTTTCTCTAATAAATCAAGTCTTTAGAAATATTTAGAGTAATTAATTTAATTTAATAAAGTTCTCATCTTTCGTAAGGTATATAAAGTATTATATTAATACTTATTTAACCTAGATAAACATCTCTTAAAATTATTACTTGAAAAGTATTAAACAATCAAGTTAATTGCATAGACTTTAGATTTAAATATCTTTCTATTTAATTTATAGTAAAATCAGTTGCGTGTCTAGACAAAATTAGTGAATTCTACAAGTAGTAAATAAAATATAACCTCACTGACACAAATCGACGACCATGATCATATGGAACCACCCACAAAGGTTACACTTAGAATGGACTAGGTAGTAAGGACCGAAGAAGAAAAACATGATAAATTCAAAGTATAAATAAAATACGCCATAACCAGCATCCCAGTTCCCATTGGTCATCACAAACCGTTGTAGCGAGAACAAAACAAACCACCGCTTCCAAACTCCATCATCAAATCTATTGTCCTCCCATGTAAACAAACGCCCGCCATTTATATCCCTTTACTCCCCCATTCGTATTCTCTCGCACGGATTGCTCCTCTCTCTCATGGCATAGTTTTTGTCGTAAAGGAAAGAAAATAGGTATCATAACAGGCTGATTAAAGTAAGAAAAGGTTCAAGATGCGTGAGCTCCAGGTGCAGGTCGTGTAAACAGCAACTATCCCTTCTTGGTGCTGCGTGTAGTACTCGTGGTACGAATGCTGAAGCCTGTGGTTGACCGAGACGGACCCTTAACTCCGGTGATGGTAATCTGAGGTCCACTCGGAGCTTGTCGAGTTCTATTGGCTGGAGCATTTTTTTTTTGTGCTTCTGCTTCCGCTCTTTTCTTGTTCAACAGGTCGACATAATCGTCGAATTCTTTTTTAGCCTTGGCGAACTCCTTCTCCTTCTCATCTTTCTGCGCCTTGAGATTCTTAAGCTTTTGGCTTTTTGGATCTACCTTCGTCTCCTTGCCAATTCGAAGTTCAAGATCGGTCACCCCTTCTTCCAACTCACTCTTGATTTTGTTTAGGGAGACGTATTTCGGGTCTAATCCAAGGTTAGAATGACTTGAACTTTCACGGTCAAGGACTGGATTGATCACCTTTAGTGTCATCGACGTGCACAACGCCGTTTAAGAAGTTAGGGGGGTTCAGGATTCCGTATTTTTGAATTACTTGGGCTCCGAGGACAAGCTCGCATAGTGGATTGGGGACAACCAAAAAGGTCATTTCGCGAAACACCCGAGGCGAATTTCCATGATACCATGTGAGCTTAACAGTTCCATCAGGAATTACAGCATGACCTGAGACTGAAACTCCATGCTTGTGAGATTTCTTCAACTTCATGAAATCTGCTTCCCGAAAACCCAATTCGCTCAGAAGGAAATCCCTCGAAACAAGATTTCCTTGTAGGTTTGCCGTATCGATGGTACATTGCGCAGGTTTTTGGACGAATCGGTTATCTGAATCCTTCTCTCTGGATAGAACCCATACCGAAGGGATCCAGGGAGAACAGAACTGTATTCATTAGCGTTTCCTTTGGTATCTGGCATGTTCGAGGTACTATACTTACATGCTCCATTTCTTCCCTATCTTCTTCGTCCGCATCTACCAGTTGTATTTCGGCAGTAACCTTGCGTGTTTTGTTTTGCCAGGGCATAAAAACACTTTTCAAACTCTCCCAGTATGTTATCTTGACCTCGACGTCCGAAGAGATGACTTTGTGGCCAGTTCTTTTCTTGGTTGGTAAATGGATATCGCTGTCGTAAACCACATCTGTTTTGCCCGACTGCATCGAAGAGATGGAAGGCCTGGGCGAGGCGGGACGTCCCTCGGTAGTGTGAGAAGATGCTGAGTAGGGACTCAGTGTTGGTGTCGATAAGTGGTCATGACTGTGGTCAGCGAGCGTCGAAGCTGAGGCAAATTAGACAAGCTATCAAATAATGGGAATTCCGATTCGCTGAATTCAAGAAACTTACCGCTAATTTTTGCTGGGCTGTCCATGACGGGTGGCAATGACTTGACCCGAATGTACTCTTCAGGGGCGAATTTGAGAGTCGTAATTATGACTAGATTTTGGTAAAAGGAATGGATGTATGGTTTGAAGTCTCGCTGCAGAAGATACGAGAAGCGATTGATGTTTGGATTGGAGGAGATCCGCGCCTCTCTTATGCTCCTATTCCTCAGTCGTTTGCGTGCGGCGCTCCGTGAGGCTCTTCCTGTTCACCTGCCCATCATTGTGCATCGGTCAAGGTGTAGCCCCCAATTGGTGCTGAGCTTCCTCAACTTCCACCATCATGCTTATTTGAGTAGAGTGATGACTGACTCCCTGCTGACTGTCGCGCCTCCGGGAAAATCCTACGTGAGATCCAGTTTGAGTAGCAGACGGTAAATCAAGGCAACTGGGAAAACAATATCGCGGTGAGAGCATTTTCCTGCTTCTCTCGTTCACCGAGGCTCTGGTGTTGCTCAATTCAACGGGAATTACCATTAGAGGCGGCGCAGATGTGGTTGCACACGGCGGCTGCCATCCCAATATGGGAGGAGGCAAATATCGATTCGTAATCGAAGGTTGGCGACGTGACTGACTTAACCTTAACTGTCGTATTGGAAGCTCGAATCGAGGTGTTATTTGCCGAACGGTCTCACCGTCTTCTCATAAATCGATGCGGCTGGCGATTGTCAATAAAAGCGGCATTAACTATATCTTGTTGTTCCAATTTAGCATACATAAAACGTTAATTGAAAGGATTTGAAGAGATCCAGCATAATCAATCACTTGAGTTGCACTAGAACTTTGGAACAACTTGAAGTAGGCAAGCAGGTACAAACTAAAAAAAGTATTCACTGCTGCTTTACTGTACATCGTGAAACGGGGGTGGCAATTAAGCTGCGTATTTTGTTGTGGTGCGATTCGTGACCGGCGCCTTAAGTAGCTGAAGAGCCCCCGGTTGCCCGGTTGAGAGGGAGTCTTGATATGAGCCAGAGCTGGTACCAGAACACTTGATACTGGCCACTGGATTCTGTGTTTGGTGCTCGAACGAAAGGAAACCAGGTCGATCCCAAAAGTTCCTCTGAAATTGTGGAAGAGAATTCCAAAAGTTTTGATGAGGCATTTGGGGGCCAGCCCTACGTATTAAGAAGACAACCACAGGATGCGGCTCCATGAATGCATCTTCTCTTTGGCTCCTTGGACAGCGCATCGAAAAGACTCTGAAAAGGCTCACCGAAAGTTTTGGTGTGGGAGGGCTGCAATGAGCTGCATGCAGAAGAATACTTTCAAGGCTGCTATGATGTGGAGGCTGGGTTTCGGTGTGACCTTCTGTGAGGTTCTATTTGTACAACGTTGTATCTGATGTGGTGGGGGCAGTACAATTTCCACCACATTGTTCTCGGGCACGCAATCCGGCTGTTCAACCCTTTTGTATATGTTCCATCTCCTGTCCGAATCTTTCCTTGGATTATTCTTGCTAAGGATGTAATTTCCGGGCGAACAAGACGTCCTCAGCATGTTGCCAGTGCTACGGTTTGCCTACCCAAAGCATGAGCTTCGAGCCTTCTAGCACTCGACTTTGCAAATTATCAACTGCAGGTTGTCATGCGACAGGGCGAAGGTGGTGTGGTATATCTTGGGCGAACGGGAGCGCGAGGGAAACCACGTATTTTTCATTGGCAGCCCTATTGCGAGATACTTCCATTGGAGTATGTGGTCGAAAAACGGGAAGAGCCATTTGTGGATGTCGAAATGCAATGCCAGCTTGGACTGCAGCGATTCCGGAGGCAGTGTATATCCCCAGCGTCGAGTGAGATGAGTGCGTTATATTGGAAACCTGCAGCGCTTGAAGGGCTACAGAACCACCGTACAACTTTCCTACTATCACCTGAGCTGATATCCACTGCTTTGTATTGGCCATTGAGAAGAATGGGTTGCAAAACGCCGTGATCAGGCTCTTTTGACGGCACCTCGCATTTTGGGGCTATGCTCCTATTCTGGAGCTTATATTTTGGAAACACCCATGATTGAGCCCTGGGAATCTCATAGTCTCTGGAGAGGTTGTACCCGAGTTTGTGAGATTTGAGCATGGCGCGCAATTCCGAAAGCAGAGACTCTGCTTCACTCCATTCGCAAATGTCCGGAACAGTTGTTGGTTCGCCACAAGAGATTTGCTTCCCCAAACCCAACCCCAATGTTGATTCAACACAATCCTCGCCTTCGGAGGCATCTTTTCCACAATCGGAGATTGATACCCCAGGATCAACACATAGCTCTCCTACACCACCATCTTGTCCAAGCAGCAATCATCCAGACGAACCTCTGGCTTGTCCGACTACCCCCTCCGTACCAGTTCCAGGAGTAAGGCCATCCGATTCTTAATCGTTCATGTTTATATATCTTGCAAAGTAACCCAAGTACCTATTTACTCTAAGAAAATTGAAAGCAGGTGGGAGACACAAGTTTGCTAACCTCCAATTCTATCAGTGGCCACAAGTCTCAGTATTGATGTCAGAAACTCCGGAGTTCGCCTCCTTTAACCGCTTCAGCGACCTTCAGATAAGGAGTCTTCTCTATTATCAAGCCGAGCTAGAAAACCTCAAAAAGGAGTTGATATATGAAGAATGGGAGGACTACCGCTGCGGTGACAAAATAGCGAGCAACTACTGCAAGCGAGCAAATTATCTCGTCTCTTCTGAGGCAAAACAATGGAAAATTATGAAACAAATTCGTGAGCTTCTGAAAGAATACAGTAAGCGTCTCATATAACAACTTGGGAAAGCAACCTTCTGACTCAACCCAGATGAAGCTTTGCTGCAATTTTCACAGATATCGGCCCTCCCCAAACCCGAGAACCATAATATGAACAGCTTCAACAAATGGCTTACTATCCCTGAGGGAGGAAATCTTTGTATCGGTGGTGGCGGTGAAGAAAAAACTTGGGGTAAGTATTACAGTGACCCGCCAGCCGCAGAGTCATTGACTCGACAATTCTGGAAAATGGTATGGAGTTTTATCTGGTCTAAACCTGAGCCTCCTTGTGAACTTGATCTCGCTTCATCTGCCCCCCACCGACAAGTCGATGGCTTTGCGAGATGGGCTGCTAACTCGTTCGTTCCGTGGTGGGCGAACTGGATGGAAAAGCGAAGAAAAAAGAAAAAGCTCGACGAGGAGAAGAACGCGGAAACTGGGAAGTTGAAGAAGGAGAAGACACGAGATGAGCTCGCGAAGGAGACGTTGACAAAGTATTCGGAAGACAGCATTTTACGCTTCACGTCTTCCATCACAACAGTCGTAGCATGCTTGTTACCGACCATTGCTATCACCGTATTATCTCAAGTTCATGGCCTCCGAAACCTATTACTATGCCTCGCTGGGTTCGCTGTTGTCTTTGCTGCTGGACTTATTTTCCTGGGAACGGCGTCAAGAGTGGAAATTTTTGGGGCTACTGCTGCGTAAGCAATCTAGAGTTCGAAGAATTCCTGAGCTGATATGTGATGACAGGTTCTCTGCGGTTTTGGTGGTCTTCATATCGGTCCCAACTGTAGTTGTTCCCCCTTCCGGTGTGCCTTACGCTGTAAATTCTTGATTCGTCTTCGATGTGATGCCTGAAAGCAACCAGATGGAAGTGAAAGGATAAGCGAGAGATCATGAAGCTTGGTTTCTAATCATGTTGGGAGAAAACCCAAGAGAAAGATTTTGTGGCCAATCCGTGATAATTAGGTAGTTAGAGAGTGCAAAAGGTTTCCTTCTCTTTGCAGTGATGGACAGGCGTGTGTGTGTAGAAACTGTGCTATGTGTAAACGGTGACCCAGAGTTCCTCAGAGTTGCTCATTTAACAACCAATTCATTGACTGAAGAAACGGATAGTATGCGGATGCAAGACAACTGTTCGTGCATAATGGCAAATTTTCCTCACTCTATGGCCAATAAGATTCGTGAAAGCCTCGGAGACAAGCCAATCGGAAGGCACTGAGAAAACATCTTAAAAAGGGTGTCTCCGTGAGTCCGTGAGCTGGAGGGAACATCTACAGAATCCATTAGTTTGGAATACATACGCTTATTGCACAAAAGGGCTCATTTAGTTTACTTTCTCATTTATCCAAATTCGATGAATGGACTCGGAATTTGAAAATGGCGAGCGAGCAACCAGACAATGACAACAGGGCTTCGGCAGCCTCATCGTTTTACGCCACGGAAACCAACCTACGGCAAGCTTCGCCTGTTTGGGAAACTCCTTCTGAACCAGTTCCTGGCGTAAGAACATCCCAGGCAAAGAATCAGTCGTACCCCCCACAATTCTTTGTGGTTTGGAAAGAATATCACTGACAGAAGGTTCAGTGGCCGCAGGTGGCAGCTTTGATGGCGACAGCCCCAGACTACGCCTCTTTCCAAAAATTCAGCGATGTACAAACCAGAAGTTTATTATACTACCAGGCTGAAATAACAATGTTAAGGCGGGAGCTTAAGGACGAAGAATGGCGGGACTATCGCCGTGGCGATATAGAGGGATCGAATTACCATAAAAGAGCCGGTTATCTTGTCAGTTCTGAAAGGCTGCATGACTCCTCGAGCAAGCAGTGGATAATCATGAAAAACCTGCGCCTTGTTTTAAAAGAGTACAGTGAGTATTGGTTGTTCAGAGACAGTCTCAATAGCCTCTGACAAATTCCAACCGCAGATGAAGCCCTATTGTTATTCTCACAAGTAAACGCACTTGAAGAACCCGAATCCCATAATCTCGAAAGATTCGTCTCGTGGCTCCAAAGTCCCGATGGGGGGGCCCTTAAAATAGGCGGTACTGGTGAGCAAAATACATGGGGAGATATTTATGGAGAGAAACCTGAGAAGTCCTTGCGTTCTCTCTTTTGGAAAATGATGTGGAACTTCGTGTGGCCGGTACCATCTGGTCCAACTGGACTTGATCTTGCGGTCACTTCACCCAAAGAGAAAGGCGGCTTTTCAGGATGGCTCAAAAACTCGTTCATTCCATTCTGGGTTGGTTGTAGCAGCTATTTATACGACCATGGATATCATAGGAGAATAATAAGAGGCGATGAGGAGAATTTAGGTTCCGGATTCACCCCGGATCAGCGTAGAGGAATCATAGGCCGTATGAGGAGACGACACGCGACGGTAGAAGAGACGTTGACCGTGTATTCGCAATCGACCACGGTACGGTCCATATCTCTTTTTTTTACGCTTACGGCATGTCTGCTTCCCACTATTGCTATAGCGGTATTATCCCAGCTTCATGGGACTAGAGATTTACTGCTCTGCCTGGCCGGCTTTGCGTTGGTATTTGCCGCGGGTTTGTTATTCCTTGGTTCTGCAACGAGGGTAGAAATTTTCAGTGCGACGGCCGCGTGAGTGACCATACAGTTGCCAGGTTTTGTCTTGTTGCTAATCGCAGATCGCAGGTTTTCCGCTGTTATGGTGGTGTTTATATCCGTTCCGATCGTCACTGTACCTTCCAATGGAGTGCCGTATGTTCCTCGTTCCTAAAGTGGTATATGACACAGGGGTAAAAGATAGTCGACATGAATGTTTCCCAGTTTTTTCATTCGAAAGATGGTGGTGGTTGATTGGGAGGTTGAGGTAAATTGTGTATTTGTGAGTTCTTCTGCCAAGTATTATCATTTCCTGCATCGTTTGGCAACTGGGTAACCAGATTTCATTCATCGCACTTGGTCAAATCGTACCCATTACCCTTCTCAATTGCCCTCTTCCATGCTGGTCTCTCTCGTACTCTATTCCTCCACGCCGCCAGCTTCGGAAACTCTTTCACAACATCAAGCCACTTTCTCTCCACAATCATGTCCACAGGGAAAGTGGTCATAAAATCGCTCTTCCCAGGATGTCTCCCATTGAACCAATCCTCGTCCCCCAATTCGCCTTCCAAGTATGACAATGCCTTCTTGAACTCCATCATTGTAAATACCTGTTGTAGTTTCGATCGGATCCCACGCGTGATATAGGAGAATGGCCACGGTGTATGTATACATAGGATCTCGACGAAGAGTTCGATGGTTGAGACGGGCCCCATACTTGAAGCTACAAACGAAGATATCTCGTCGGACCGGATTTGGTCGGCGGCTGCGAATTTGTGTTCGTGATCGTAGGTATCGATGAGGTAGGATATGATGACTGAGGATTCGACCATGACGCGCCCGTCTTTGTTTACGAAGGTGGGACTCTTTCCAAGCATGCTATGTTGGTGGTCAGCAAGATGTTGATATCAATTGGGGGTCCGGGAATGCGGGGGTGCATTGGCTCACTGGATCTTTGCGAGCTCTGGCGGCGCGCGACCTAGGGTTCTGTAGTAGGCGACATGATTGTATTCGACACCGAGTTCTTCGAGAAGCCAGAGGATTTTTTGGGATTGAGAGTGCTTCAGAAGGGGGTTAACGATCCATTTTCAAAGAAAGGGGAACGGTCAACGAACATTAAGGTGGTGCAATGTTGGGATGCCAGGCTTTTGAACCGTCTGCTGCTTGTCACCGGCTTCGGATGTGACGGGTGCTGTAGTCGCCATGTTGTCTGCAGTGGTGTTGCTTGGAAGAATGCTCGTCCAGTATCTCGGAAGGATCACATTTGGTGTTGTTTTTGGCGGTTGGCGGGGTGGTTGGTTGTTGATCGCTGGGTTGGGTAGGTAGCTTTTGGATTCTACCGGGTTCAACGAAACAAACACTCTCAACCGACACCAACAACGATATCAAATCATCGCGAGATGCTCGACGTAAGCAGGACAGGAGCTGCAGGATATTAGGCAAGATCGTGGTTGGAATTTCCGAATCCAAAAGAAAGTGCATACCCAGCTAGCTTGCGGCAGAGAGCTGCCCGGTAGCTGGATTCGGAGGGATAGGTATTTGTACGGTGAGACGATATGCATTTACCCTCAACTCTGCCCCACATAAACACCATGCATCTCAGCGTGAGTGGTCGCCTGAGGTGACCACCCCACGTTCTACAAGACAAAACATGTACATAAAACGACATGTCACCAGATATCTTTCCCTCCTGGTTCATCTGTCTAAAAGTGGCGTAGACTGCTCGTAAGCAATCATCAACTCTTAAGCGTCCTCTTCTCTTCGTTTCTCCAATTTTTCTGTTCTTCAAAGCTATCTTTCTTTGCCTTTTAAGCTGCTGTTTGGGATTTGATATCTTCACCGCTCTTGTACCTCAGTATCATTATCTCCCCTGTAAGTGCTTCACCAGTCAACATGTCGACTACAACTTCCAAGCCCATCGTTCTCCATATCGGGGATCCTGTTCTATGGAATCATTCTCTATATGCCAAGTTCTCCTCGGACTTTACTGTCATTCGTCCCTCCACTGAAGAGCGACAACGTCCAGAATTCATGAAAGCCCTCAAGGAGAAGAGATGGGGAAATTTCAGTGCCATCTTTCGTCCTTTCTGGAACACGGGAGGAGAAATGGGAAGATGGGATAGAGAATTGGTACCATTGGTTCCTGAGAGCTGTAAAATCTTTGCCAGCGCGGGAGCAGGATACGATTGGGCGGATGTTGATCTTCTAGCTGAGAGAGGTAAGCGAGGTATTCAATCCCACAATTGCAACAATACTGATTTGGATAGGGATAATATACTGCAACAGGTAGCTTTTGAAACCATCCTTTCACCCTTTGACCCCCACCCCGCCGCTCTAACAATACTTCTTTTTATAGCGCTGCAGCGTCGTCAGAATCCGTCGCTGATTTCGCAATATTTATGATTCTCGCCACGTTCCGTAATCTAAACTGGTGCACAACAGCATCACTCGATCCTACAACCTTCAAAGACTGCCATACAAACGCGGCCGCCATATCTCACAACCCACGAGGTCACACACTAGGTGTAATCGGACTAGGAAACATTGGTTTTACCATCGCCCTGAAAGCACATCATGCATTCCACATGAAAATCATTTACTACGATGTGGTTCGGAAATCACCCACCATAGAGCAAGAAATCGATGCCAAATATGTGGGAAGCTTGGATGAGTTACTTGGACAGAGCGATTGTATTATTTTGGCGACTCCGGCAAGTCCTGATGGGAAGAAGGTCATTACGAAAGAGAGGATTGAGAAGATGAAGATGGGGAGTAGGTATGTAAAACTTTTCTTTTCATCAATGTTTTCAATCATTACTCTATGCTTATCTCGGAAATCTGAACAAGCGATATTGGATTTCAAGCCGGAATCTTCTACTATTACGCTCAATACCTTTTTCCAATTCTCTCCCCGATTGCTCTTTTCCCTTTCCACCAACCCTAAACCCCTTTTCAGCCCACTCTTTCACCCCCATCTCTCTCACCCATTCTTCCCCTCCCCAAATCTCCAAATCAACCCCAACCCCCCTTCCCTCCCAAAAACCCCAACACTAACCCCCCCCCAAAGATTCATAAACATAGCCCGCGGCTCCCTAGTAGAAACCTCCTCCCTCGCCGACGCCCTCACCACCGGCCGCCTCGTAGGACTAGGTCTCGACGTCCACGAAAACGAACCCACCATTGATCCACGCCTAAAGAACCAGAGAAACGTCACGTTAACAGCACATAACGCGGGTGGAACTTTAGAAACGTAAGGTCCTCCCCTTTATTCTGAATTCCTTATCTAAACTCCTTGCTCGTCTTTATCATCCCTTCTTCTTCTGTTTTTATTATTTTAGTGTTTTCCCGTGTTTGTAGGTATGAGATTCAAATAGAACGAGTCAAGAATCACCAAGGATTTCAAAATAGTGATCTAGATATTTTGAAACTAGAGAAGAAAAAGAAAGGGGATATCAAGATATCACTGACAAATGAAAACAGACACATAGGTTTCGAATCCCTCTCAATGCAAAACATCGACGCAGTCCTAAAAGGAAAAGACCCCCTCACACCCGTGAACATGCACCTCATCCTCGATAAAACGAAGCACGCGTCGAATCCCAAGCACGGCGGTCAGAAACTGTGAAGAGAGCCAGAGGAGTAACGTGGATGGCGGGGCATCAACTTGGAAATTTCAGGAGGTATAGTAATGAAAAGCGCGCAAGTCCTTTACCTTTCCAGTATTCGGACGGTGCATCTGGAGGAGAGGATAAGGATGCGCGGTGAAGAGGATCGTGAATTTACTGTACTCCCATGAGATGCACGAAGAAGGTGGGTTACGGAACTTGACAGCACGAACAGACCAGGGAGGGGATATGGTAAACAGGACTATGTAATGAGATAAGTGGAAATTTACATTTAGACATTGAAATGATGCGACGAAGTCGTAAGCGGAGAAGGAACCGTTCCTTTGAATCCCCATCTGTCAAGAAGTTTTATCTTGACTTCAAGAACATCGAATCAACAAGCTAAGTGACTTTATACAACCGAGAATCAGTTACTGCAATCCCTTCACCTTGTTATCCTGTAAATTCCATTTTTTTCATTCAATTACCCCCAACCATCTCGCACAATGAATTCACTCGTAAAAACATACAACCAAGGATGGTTGGCCCGATGATGCTCGGCCTCACGCCAAAGGAGAAAGAATTCATGGGAAATCACATCACCACCACAAAAAAGAAGACAAAATGTTTTGCCATTCATTCATGCACTTACTTCCCTATCTACTTCCTCCCTCCCTCTATGTCCCACAAATCCTCCCCCCTCCCCATCCCCTCATAGCAAAGGAAAAGAACAAAAAAAACCGCGAAAAAAAAGGGAAATTCTAAGTAATACAACCACCACCATGAGAATTTTTTTACCACCCAAGAAGTCCCCCCATCCCCAAAAATGCGAAAAGGGAAAGAAGAAGAAAAAAAAGAGGCAAATGCAAAAAAAGCAACCAAATAATACAAATCTTCTGGGCGGGAGAAAAAAACGGAGAGGGCGAATGTACATGGAAAAAAAGCAAAAACATCCCAACTCCCGAAATTGGCCCAATTTTTTTTCATGCAATGCCCGTAAACCCTTAAAAACTCCAGATGGTAAAAAAAGAGACATAGCCCCCCCATCGGACGGCCGTGATATTTTGGTAACGCCGAGACCTTGCCCACCGTGACATAGGTCATGAGATGCTTCACTCCTGATGTATTCCCATCAAATCAAGGCCCATCAAAAAACAACTCCATCTCCGGATTCTCGTCCCACTTCGTATCCCTCTCCTTATCCCGCTCCCGCTCCTGCTCCGCCATCTTGTCAACCTTGACGTCCTCATCAACCTGATTCGTAAGATCATTGAACATCTGAGCGACATCTGGTCCATTGGCTCGACTGCTATCCGTAAACGCATCTCTTATCGGACTCTCACCACCAGGCCCAAGAGCAACGGAATCCATGCGTCCAAAACCAGCCTCATTGAACATACCAGGAGCCCGAGGACTAACTGTTGGGGCAAAAGCAGGACTCTGAAGACCTCCGCCATGCATAAAGGCATGTGGAGCAAAGGCAGGAGAGGTACTGCTTTGGGGACTCATACTGAAATGTGGATCTTGGACACCGGCGAAGCCACCGAAATGAGAAGGATGGCCGTGACCATGTTCAGGTGGGATTCCAGAAAGAACAGGCCCGCCGTGCATGGTAGCCGTTGCTGGAGGAAAGGTATGCGATGTTGGAGTACCGGAATCCGATCTTCCAGGTGCAGGTTGCAGTGGTTGAGGTCGAGACGACGGCTCACTAGATTTGCGCTTGAATGTATGTGGCTTGGTTCGTAAATTTTGAGGCAGCTCCTCTGGGTTATCAACACCATGCTGCGCCATAAGCTTCTGAAGTTTGGTTGGTCGCGGTTTGCGAGTCGATTTGGACGAGTCAAGTACAGGCGGTGGCTCTGGTGCAACGGGTGACCATTTGTGTAGCTCCTGTCTGAAGAAGTTTGTCTCGTAAGCCAAAAGAATTTCAGCACCCTCAATCTTGCGTAGGTAAAATCTTTGAGTCTCCGACTCGTCAGCAGTCGCCATCACAGGATTGCAAAATGGTGCAACATGAGATCGAAATTCTTGAGCGTTGTCAATGATCTTGGTAAGGATTTCTTCTTCGTCTGGCTGGAAGGGAAGTGAGGGAATCTCATCTTGCCATGATTGTAGATCCTCGAGCTTAGGACGAGCGGCATCACGAGGAATACGAACGCGCCAGTCACATATAGGACAGGTATATTTCTCGTCGTCCTTGACCTTTCCTCGAGCAATCTTCAAACATTTGCCATGGTACCTAAGAGGCATTAGTATATATAAAGAAAAGAAAACAATTAAGAACCAAACTCACCATTCATGACAAAGCTCACACTCAATCATCATGCCAGCTTCAACGCGTCGACAAATGCAAAATACTTCACGGAATCGAGGATCCTCCCAACTATGTAACTTTGCCTCGGAAGGACTGGGTTCCCGTGAAGCAGGCTCGGCAGGCAATCTCGGCTTGTCAGAGTTGATATCAAAACAATCCACATTACGCTCAAGAACATATTCCATGTGAGATTTCAAAATATGTAGAGGAGCATTTGCCTTGCCAAATAGCTTCTTGCCTTTGCGCATCCAGTCCTCGTGACGCTTTTGTTCCTTCTCGAGGTCAATGGTCCCACTTGGCTTGTTGTTCAACTCTGTGAGGTGCTCCATGGTCTCGCGAACTTCGGCATACTTTGGTCGTTGGGTGATGTCCTCGTTTCTACTTCGCTCATACAGAGATTGGACTTGACGAAGAGCTTCTCGTTGCTTGTTCAAGATTTGGTCAACCTGAGCCAATGTCTCCTGTGAGACAGGAAGAGCAGCGGCTTGGGCTTGAGCGGACAGGGCTTCAAGTTGTGGATAATGAACTGATTCTGCATTTACGAGTTCTTTTGCTTTTGCTTCCCACGCCATTCCGGCATTTCTCTGCTCCTTGTAATGCTGTAGATGTTGATTGTATTCGGGAATCTCGAGCTTGGCGCCCTCATCGATAAGATCTTGAACCTCTTTGAGAGTGAGGAATTGGCCCTGACTGTCCCGAGCTCTGTCGTTCCATTTCATTTGTTGAACAATTGTATCCAGTTTTTCAATCTCGGGAATATCAACATTGAACCCTCGACCCAATTCCAGAAGATCCTCAAACTCTTGCGTCTGGCGGCGTGCGATGTGTGCAAGGGCCGCACGGGCATCTTGTTGAAAGTTATCAATGGCTTCCGCACGTTCTCGAAGTTGTGTAATCTCAGGACAATCGAATCCAATTTTGTCTGCCTCCTTCAGAAGCTTCTTGACGTTTTCTACTTTCCGTAATTCGCGATCTCGTTCCTCCATTTCGGCTTGCTTGCTCCCTTTTCGCCACGCCTTTTCGTTTTTACGACGATTCTGTTGTTTTCGGACGATGTAATTAGTTGCTTCGTCTACCCATTCATTGCAACGTTCGACGAACCCTCTTAGATTGGGTAGAGACTTCAACGCGTAAGGAATGCGTTCGCCTTCATTAAGAAGTGTCCGCAAAACCTTTAACGGTGGAGTAGGATCCTCTTCAAGAACCTTCTCTACCTTTTCCTCCCACTGCTCCGGCAAGTGAGCCTTTTCCGCAATCTTTTGATGTATCCCGTCAATTTCTTCAGCGGTGCGGCGATAGTGTAGGGTGTGGTTGTTGCCAGCGTATCGTTGCTCTGAAGTCATTGTACAACACTCGTAGCTGCCTGCGTGAAGCATGCACATGACTTTACCGCTCGTTCCACACTTGAATCTAGACAGATAAGCGTATGATTTGCAGTATGTGCACTGATACTCTTCTTCTGGTACATCCTCTTCGTCAATGACAAAGCTAATTGAACATTTTGCACCGTCTGCTTCGATCGTATCAGTGACAGCACATGGACCCGCGTGCTCTTTATGTTTATCCAGGAACAATGCTCTCTGAGCTGTTTCGCGATCCCGAAGACGTTCCAAGGCTGGGGCAAGCCACTTCGCGGTTTGAATGGTGACAGTACCATTCGCGCCTTCAGCTGCAGTCCATAATAGTTCATCGTGTGAGAAACAAGGCTGTCGTCGAAATTGTTGCAATCGTTCAACGCCAGCATCACCTCGGGGCTCCCAATCACTAGGGGCGAAATTTACAGCTTCATTGAAATTGAAACCGTGGTTGAAGCCCGCATGGTATGCTTGGGGAAACGTGACGACAAATTGTCCAGCTCTCTGGTCCAGGGCGTAGACTCTGACACCTGCCTTTTTCAATTGTTCTGGCGTTAACAATGTAACCAACTGGAAAAGGAGATCAGGCTGTGTTTCGAACAACTCGGGTACGGCTTCTCGCATAGCATTCTCGAATTTCTCGGCATCCTCGCCGGGAATTCCATACCACGTCTTTGTTGATCCGAAGTGTTGATAATTTGCGGAGTAAGCGTAGTGGTCCTCATTATGCCAGCAGAAAGTTGAAAATATCATACCCACATACAACCAAGGGACGGTCATTCCTGAAATATCGGACTTGATGTGACGGAAAAGCGACTCTGGATGGTAGGGCATGATGTTCAAATTCCAGGGATCTGTTGAGTAAGGGTTTTGCGGGTTCTTCTCAATCGTAGGAAAACCGCTCCCATGGGTGGTAGAGTGGATGTCGGCTCCATATTCAACCTCAACTGTCTCCTCCAGACTGGCCACAAGGCGCCAGAATTCCCGTTCAATATCGTCTTCGGTGACAGGTCGTGGGCAATTAAGAACCGGATCAAAAGGCATCTTGTTTTGAAAGTAGCCTTCTTTGAAATCGGCAGCCTTTTCTTGGAACTGCTTCAAAGAGTAGATTCCACCTTCTTCGAAACCGAATTGTCCATCACCGACAAGACATCTCGGACAATGCCAATCGTAGTCTGGTTTATGCGTAACTTGGGGATCGAGGCAATACGTGTGATAACCGTGGTCGCATGATTCGCAAATGAGTAAATTGCCTTGCTCGTCATTTTTACCACAGTGTTCGCATTTCTGGAAAGCATCTAAGTATAAATTTGGAGACAATGCAGTATTAGTAGGATTGCTTACCTCACCAGGAGCAGATGAGCGATGTTCTCCGGGAATCCTTGGAGGGGTTGGTCGGAATAAGGTCATGTGGGAACCAGCCACAGTTGGTACAGCATCTGCAGGGTAGCATTAGCCGGAACATCCTTCGCCAATCAAAAGACGACTCTGCAGCAAAATGAAAAATGCATAAATCGCATCCTTGAACCGCATCACACGATAGGAATGCGTAGAGAATGAGAACCAACATACCTTTTTTGAGACGTTTGCTACGACGACCACTGGCCTCACTATCATCGAGAGGCTGACTTCCCTTTCGTGAGCGCGAGTCTATACTATCGTGGCTGAGTTGTCGCTTCAAGATGGGATTCGATGTAAATCCATTGACCACTGGCGCAGAGCTAAGAGCAGAAGGTCGATATTCCGGGGTATTTTTTGCGGAACCATGAGGTGTATCGAAGGGTGGTCGCCTCGGTGGAGTGAAACTTCGTTCCTCTCGGTCTCGCCTATGATTTACAGGTGTAAATGTTGCAGGAGCAGCGTTGACGGGGGTAAAACCGCCAGCGTTGACGGGAGTAAATCCCGAAGTAACTGGCGCTGGAGGCGGTGTAGGAGCTTGAGCGGGTGAGTCTAGCATTGGAATATTCTTCATGCCTTTTTCAAATTCCTCTTTCATGGAGGCATTCAGGGCATCGGATGCTCTGATCGCCGGTGACTCTCCTCTTAAACTCGATGGCGTATTTTGGTATGATTTTTTGATGGGAGAATTCGCCGGCGACGGCGTGAGAGGACCTCCATATTCAAACTCCAGTTGCTGGTGTACACCGGGTTTCGCAAGTCGTAAATATTCCTCATATGGGAATAACCATCTTTGGTATGAGTTCTTTAGTGACGTTGAAAGCGAAGACATGATCTTTCCACTATATCCCAGATCTCGCCCAATCTCAGCCCATTTCTTAAGCTTGCACACCTTTTCAAATCCTCCTCTGGTCTCAACTGCCTTCTTGAGTTTGTATAGATCCAGGGGACGTTTATCAACGCTCGGGAATCGATTGAGATTGGTGCCATGCTGCTTGTGGAATTTCGCCAATTGGTCGAGATATGTGAGGTTTGCACGGGTGCCTGGCGTAATTGATTAGTCCAAGTAGGGCGGGAGGAGTCGCAAAGTCGTAAAAGACCATGGTAACTTACTGCCTTCAACGGAATTGAGTTCCTGCTTTCGCGTCCGGAAATGAAAGTGCTGAGAGAGTCAGCAATGCATCAATCACCAACCCCAGGCAAATCGTGGTGGTTTGTTGGCGTGAGCCGTCGCCCTAGCACACTCCCCAGCCGTGGGAACCTGTGGCTCGCATACGTACCTCTGTGTCTATCGCAAAATCTGGCTGCCAGTTATCTGGCGGGATGATCTTGCATATTCCATATTTCGACCCCTCGGCGGAGATCTTCTTCATATATTCAAAAGGGTCCTTGAATTCCTCCTCCGTCGGCCTAAATGTTGGCGCTTCCTCCAGACTATGAGGGCGGATTCTCTTGGTGGTCTCCCGGCTAGCCGTAGGCTGTCCCCTCCTCTCAACGCTGGTCAAATCTAGAGGGAGGGAGTGCATTGCGCTCAGTGGAAGGGGTGCGGCGGCAGGATTATTCGCATTTCCGTTCACCGTCGGCTTTCCTCGAGTTGAAGTCGCACTGCTGGTCATACCGCTGGCGGGTGAGGCTCGCATCGTGGAGCTCGAGGCCGCGGAGGCCAGAGGAACCTGGACCATCGTGATGGAAGGTATGAGGGAGAGACGGTCGATATCGGATCGGTTGGGGAATTTCGGGGGGCCAGTTATCGCTCGCAAGTAATCGACATTGAAGGTTGGATGTTGGGTTGATTACGGGCTGCAGACCAGCCTGGAAGAATCAGATGTGTTGGTCGGAAACCCCTCTCGCTCCTCCCATACGACAGATATAACTTCAGGCGCGGTAGACGAATCCCTCTGTACCATGCATTCCCTTTTCTACACTTTACTATTGCGAATTTGGACGAAGTACCGGTGAATCGCTGCCGGTATGTAAGGGTTGTAGTACGTGGGTGGGCGGGATTGTGGGTGAGGTGGTGAAGGGAGAAGTACAAGTAGTGCGGAGAGCATATGAGTATGGGAGGGAGGCAAAGTTGCACGCGGGACTGGGGACTGGGACTACTGGGACTGGGAGCAAAAGAGACTACTGAAGCGTTCCATTGGGGATCAGCTCACAGACCGCAAGGTTTTTAGCGGCATGACACCCCCAAAAAAGCGCCTTCCATTTTGCCAACAAGCACACCAATCCCTGCAACTCCCCAGATTCGGTCAGAGCAATACTTGACCATGCAATCAGATTTTAGTCGCAAAAAAAAGTAAGAATAATATACAAATTATGGCCAGTTATCTCAGGGCACACCACTCGACGACGCTGCACGAGGTTGGTCTTTTTGCTTGCATTTCAGCGGTCCCATCCTTTTGGGGGGTCGATCGCTGCTTTCCAAATTCAACGATAGATATTGCAGGGGTGGTGTGGGGCATGAAGTGATGTCCATGCCAGAAGTGACCAATCAGCGAAGACATGTCGTTGAGTCGAACCTTCTTCCTAAAAGCGGCAGGAGGGTTCGTCCCAGTACCCCGTGCCTGCCTCCATTCTCTAGGATATTTCATACCTGGTACTAGGTACCTACTCATAAAGAATTCCAAAGTTAAGCTAAGAGTTATATTAGAACAGTTCCTATCAATTGTCTCAGAACACCCGGGTATAATTTAGAACAACGAGATGTATCTATTTACTGCCGCTTTTATTATATCCCTTCAATGCGTCAACGCCAGGAGGGGGATTCACTTGAATTTTCATTATGAAGCTAGCAAATTCTTCTTAATATGTCTGAAGTAGACTAAATTCTCACCCCCAAAGTCTCCCACTCGGAATATGATGATACATTAACAATACTTTGTTCGATTGTGGTCGGGCCGGCTTATCCCCAGGGTTGACGAACATCTTCGGGCGATCCGAGGAACGTGTTGGTCTTTGTCATGCAAACCACTGAACCTGGAAGCGGTGCTGTCCAGGTGCTTTTGTGTGTTTTTGAGTGGCTTACGATTGCTTCAACCCCGGGAATACAACACTATTAATATTGACAAAATCTGATCGTTGATTCGGTTGACGTTGGTCATTATTTGTTGTATATTGTTGACCAAAGGGCAAATGACTAGTTCATGCCTTGTCGTCCTTGTTTCCTTCGAACCGTTAGGACAGTAGCGGTTCCTGAGCCCGAGATATCATATGCATTCCTCCACCAAATCTGCTTTCGGAGCTGCGAGTCCTTGACCTCTCCTGAATATGATTCTATGAGAACTAGAATATGTAAGCAAGGTACCTAGGTACTTGTAGAGTGGGATATCTAGGTCAACGTCTCGGGTTTTATAGGAGCTCTAACTACCTACAACGTAGTAGGCAGCTTATCTGCTTCGCGCCTGCGCCGCATCAAGCCCCACTGCCGCTTTTACACCACCTCCAGGGTCGTTCCTTCCCGAAGCCTGGGTTCCATTTGACTCTTAAAATAACGTGACGATTGCCGAAGGAACTCCATCGTCTATGGTACGGAGTACCTCCACTAGCTTGTGCAATTCCGTTCATGGACGTCACCACCAAAACCTCCCACGCGATTCGATATCATCCTCCTGCCCAGCTTCCGAAAAGTCATGCCCCTTGACCGTCCCATTCCAGCCTTCTACTGCTGCTATCTTTTGAGGTCGACCGTTAGTCACGCTAGTGTTTACGTTGGCTCAACTCCACATCCAAGTACTTGCGCCCCCATGGAAATTGCGACTGTTGATTGTTTATGCTGACTCGCTTCAGTACGGAGACTTCGTCAACATAATGGCCTCGCGAAAGGAGGAGCAGTTCGAACAGCACGACCGAAAGCCAGGCCATGGGAGATGACTTGTATTGTTACTGGCTTTCCAAGTAACATAGCTGCTTTGCAATTTGAGTAAGTCTAAATGCACGTGGGCCTTCAGCCCTGTCACGTGCGTGTAACACCGAGAACTCATCCTGACGTTCAAATTAACTCGCAAAGAAACCTCCACTTTCTTTAGTCGAGAATTCTGGATGTCAATTCTCAATATTCCTGGACTCCCCCTTAACTCCCCCGAGCTCTACGGTCACTAACTCCATCAGATGGGCCTGGCAAAATCCACACATCACTTTACATATCGCCCCCGAGGAGCGAATTCAACACGCAACACAAAAGAAGAGATCAGGTCATCCAAAAAGACCACGGCACTCCGTAACATCACTATTATCAAATCTCCATCTCCTCCTTCGGTCGCCATCCTTCTCTCGATGGCCTCTAGAAATACGCTTCTTCTCCAAGGACGTCTATAACAAATGGACGAAATGGATCAAGTCGAGTCCGGAGACCATACGAGATTCCATTCAAATCAGACAGGAATTCTTAAGGAATATTGATCCCCCGGGTGAAGACACTGGAAAAGAGCCTGGCCGAGAATTCATATATGCACGCATGTCACACATCCCAATTGATTATGCAGCCGAAAAGGAGCATATCCTCAAATCAAATGATATCATTGATTTCGAAAGAGAAGGAGACTGTGCTATATGTCACGAAACGCTCGAATCCGGTGGAGGCATGCATATTATTTGTCCGACTTCCGGATGTGAAGCAGTTTCCCATACAACTTGCCTAGGCAAGCATTTCCTACAAGACGACGAAGATGAATTAGTTCCCGTCCGGGGTCACTGCCCAAGTTGCAAAACCGAACTGGTTTGGGTTGATCTCGTAAAAGAGATGAGTCTTCGTATGAGAGGCCAGAAAGAAGTAGAAAAACTTCTGAAAGTCAAAAGATCTAGAAAAGGGAAAGAAAAGGCATCTTCGCAGGCGATAATTCCTGAATCGGATGCGGAAGAGGAGTCTGATGATGAAGTGGATTTGGATGCCGACTTGGTGGATATCGCTACAAGAGATAATTCATCAGAAGGAGACAACTGGAATGTCATTGACGAGTATGATGATGCTTCGGACACGGAGTCTGTTACCAGTATGGCTAGCAACATTTCGCAGAAAAATGGCGCGGTTCGCAGGCATAAAAGTGCGGCGCTTGGCAGGATTATTGAGAGTAGCGATTGGGACGAGGCGGAGGTGCTGGATTGAGGGTAGTAGGACAGTGAGAGTGGGAAGCTTGGAGGACAATTGTGACTTTCTTGCAGTTCCAAGAGCTTTCCAGGTTGTCCCACTGAAATCGGGATGATGGTCAGGTACCCGAGATATTCAGGAGTTATATTGAGCACAGAGCTATCAGATATACCCAAAACTCTACTATCAACAAAAATACCCAGCCAAAAACAACAGTCCGCAGTGAGTCTTTCCCTTTTCCCCATGACCTTTTCCCCAGACAACTCCTCGGTCTACCGTCTCCCTCATTCTTCCATTCTCCGCCTTCGGCAAACCTGTCAAGAGAAAAAGGGCCGGTTAGATCTCCGCAGTTCCCCGCATTTGGGGCCTGCACTTCCCCCGAACAAACACACCATCCAAGTGGACACAATTACACGAGTTATATGACTCGTGTAAGAAAACAACCAATTGGCGAAATCTCGGCTACCAAAACGTATGTTGATGCGATCTTACCTATCAATTTTACCCCAGTTCTTCCTAGGTTGGGGGTGTGGATTGCCCCGCGGGGAAGAGGCGAATTTTTGGGGATGATGGTATGTCATCTTTGGTGTTTTTTTTGGGGGGAAGGGGGGGTAGGTGATTGGATGTTGATGTTGTTTTTCGATGTTCGGCGAGATTTTTCTTGGGGTACTAGTAAGTACTCTCCACCTTTGGGATTCTTTCCACATGACATACTTGGTTTCTCTCTCCGGATCCTCAGTACCGGTATGTGGGGTTGTAACTTAGGGTATAGCTTTGTAAATGAGCTTAGAAGAGCTTGGATGGGGGTGATATAAGAAGGGAAGCTCGCCTCGTGGGATAGAGTTTTCTGGTCCTTGTCCTCAGTCAATCTTCAAGAGTATGTCTCTGTCTTTGCTATCGAAGGTCCTTGCTGTTGCGGGAGTGTGTGTTGCTTCTCCTGCTCTTGTACGGGAGAGACAGGTGGCTTCTGCTCCGGTTGTTACTGTTGGGAATGGTAGTTATGAGGGGGTTCATAATGAAGCCTTTAACCAGGATTTCTTCTTTGGAATTCCTTATGCTCAGGTAGGTCACTTCGTTCCTCCCTCGCCCTTTTTCACTTTTTACTAATTGGTTTGAATAGCCACCAGTCAAAGATCTCCGTTTCCGGGTTCCTAAAAGTCTGAATGAATCATGGACGGAGACGAGAGCTGCTACTGAGCAAAATCTCCCCTTCTGCGTCGGTTATGGAGGTGATAATCTCGGTCATGAGATGTCGGAGGATTGTTTATATCTCCAAGTTGTCAGACCCTCAAACATCGATCCCTCGACTCCTCTCCCTGTGGCGGTCTGGATTCATGGAGGGGGTTTGTACATGGGCGGTGTCAATGACCAGAGATATAATTCTAGTTTCATCGTTCAGAACAGTGTTGATATGGGGACTCCGATTATTGCTGTTGCGATTCAGTATCGGCTTTCTGCATGGGGTTTCCTAGGCGGAGATGAGATTTTGAAGGAGGGGAGCACGAATCTTGGATTTAGAGATCAGAGGTTGGCGTTGCATTGGATTCAGGAGAATATCGCGGCTTTTGGGGGTTCGAAGGATGATGTTACGATTTGGGGTGAGAGTGCTGGAGCGGCGAGCGTGGGAGCTCAGTTGTTGGCTTATAATGGTATGCCCTACATTGTTTTTCATGTTGGGAGAGACAGCTAATGACTTCCTTCTTAGGACGAGACGACAAGCTCTTCAAAGGAGCAATCGCTCAATCAGGTGGACCAGCCGTTCGATTCTTCACCACCAACGGACTCCAAAGTTACAACAGCAGTAACTATCAAACAGCCTACGACGGAGTAGTTTCTCGTTCAGGTTGTGCGACTACCTCAACAGCCTCCTCCCTAGAATGTCTCCGTGCTTTACCATTCGAAGACCTCAACAAAGCCATCAACATCACAGCCTCGAACCCCGGCCCCTTCCCCCACATGATAGACAACGACTTCATCATAACAGAAGGCTCCACCCAACTCGATGCCGGAAACTTCGTCCCCGTCCCCCTCCTCATCGGCACCAACACGGACGAAGGCTCCTCCTTCGCCCCCCGCTCCCCACCCTGCACCACGGAATCCGACTTCCTCTCCCTCCTCACAACCTCCAACATCACCGGCCCAGCAGCAACCACCCTCTCAGCCCTCTACCCCGATATCCCCGCCATCGGCATCCCCTCCCTCTCCAGCATCCCCTATTCTTCCAATTCCACGACTTCCATAACGCTAGGCACCGCGTATAGGAGGGTACGAGCGTACTTTGGTGATCTGAGTATGCACGTCACTCGACGCGCTTCGAATCACGCGTGGGCGAGAAAAGGTGTCAGGAGTTGGTCCTATCGATGGGATGTCACGACGTCCATTTCCGGAGTCGGGAATGGAGCGGCGCATTTCCAGGAGGTGGCTTTTGTTTTCGATAATGTGGATGGGCTTGGGTATGCTAGTAATCCCTTTGAGGGGTTGGATGAGGGGACGTTGGGGTTGGCGAGGGAGATGAGTAGAAGGTGGGTTGCGTTTATTGTGATGGGGGTGCCGGGTTTTGAGGGGGGGGTGGAGTGGCCTGTTTATGATGTTGTGGGTGGTGGGGGGGTGGGACGGAATTTGGTTTTTGGCGGGAGGAGGGGGGAGGTGGAGGTTGATGGGTATAGGGCGGAGGGGATGAAGTGGATTTGGGAGAATGCTAAGGGGGTTTATGGGATGTGAAAAAGTATGATAAGGGGAGGGGGTGGGGTGTTTGGTTCTTTGTATATATTTATGAGGGTTTGTACGGGATGAGGGTTGATTAGATTGTAATGACTTGCATGCTTAAAGTGATATTTTTAATGGTTGATTATTTTACTTGTTTCATTTGCTGTGGACGAATTGAAATTATCCCCCGGGAATTTGAGATAAGGATAACATTGTTCCTCTTTCTTCTCTGCCCCCCTATTTAAAGCGAGAGAAGCTGTATTGCAGAAGGCTATAATTTCTAATATCACGGAGAAACGCGGGTGATATCACCACCCCTTCCTTTAAAGTCTCAAATTGCTAACAAACACAAATTCACAATATCCTCATTTCATCGGGAAGAGGAAGAAGATCATTCCTACAGGCTACAGCGCCACCTGCAGAGAAGTAATTCCTCCATGCCAAAGTCAGTAGTAACAAGTACTCGCGATACTAATGCTAAATTAAAAAGGACCATGTAATACTTGTTAAGATTAGTAAGAACGACATCAAGAGTAGGAGTATGATGATGAAGGTGTTGTGGTTATATAGATATGTTGTAGATTAATGAGAGGTAGAAATATCTGGGCAGGAACGGAATGTTTAAGTGTGAATATTATAGAGGGGAGGAGATAGAAGGCAGTATGTATTTCAGGGGTATGGGATGTAGGATACTTGTAGAAAGCTTAATAGGTAACAATGGGAGATTTTATAAAGACGAAGGAATTGAGGTTACGAGGGATAACAACTTGAGCTGTATTGTGCAAGATACGAAACAAAACCATGGAGAGATTTGGAATAAAGTACCCCGTAGTATGACATCAACATTATCATACTAAACACTTGTTAAAGGAACTTTTTTTGATAACAGGTAATAATTAATCTTTATTCTAACATTCAAAATCCAACTCCGTACGCTATGCCAATGCAATGGACCACATGAAAATTCAAAATGAAAACAAATCAGAGCCACATATTTTCCCAGCATAACCCAATCTATGAGCTCCCCAGCCTAATACACCTACCCCTGATAAGTATCATACTTACTCCTCTTCCTCAACTCCTTCCCCTTCCAATAAAATATCCAAGGAAGCGGCATCAAGAGAACACTCACCCCAGCAAACACACTCCCCGCCGCCCTGATCCCCATGGCCTCATACATCTGCACCGTAAAAAGCGGGAAAACAGCCCCAAACGCATACCGCAAAATCCCATTCGCAGCAACAGCACTCGCGCCATTCTTCGCCTGATACACATCCACGAGATAAGTAGTAACACTAATAAAAATAGTCAAATTCCCGATACCAAAGGGTATACCAGCAAGTACGGGGACGATCCAGTGGATATCTTGATGCGGTGTGAAGGCGAACCAGAAGAGGCCTATGGGAAGACAGACGGAACCGAGCATGGCAGCGTAGAGTCTATGTTCCGGTGCGGGCTTTCCACCGGCCTTTACGCCTGCTTTTTTGTAAAGGGTGACGTCGAAGAGGACGAAGATCATGACTGCGAGGAGGACACCGATTAAGATCCCGAGGTAGGTTAGTGAGGTTTGCTTTTGTGTGAAATGATACACAGTCGCGAAGACATAGGAGTAGGAGCCGAAGAAGGAGAATAACATTGCGAATGCGAAGCCGGTATATAAACTCAAACCCGCAACTAGAGGTTCAAGAAACATCATGTGGATTGGTCTGACGACTGCCTGTCCTATTTTTTGCAAGAGGAGACGTGTGTCGCCTGCTTGGTGAGGGATCTTCTTTCCGAGTTTCTTTTGGCGGAGAGTGAGGATTCGATGTTTCGAGGTTTCGGACATGAAGGTTGCGAGGAGGAGGACAGGAGCTGCTACGATGAGGACGACCCATTGGGACCATCGCCAGTTTTTGTTGTATTCATCAATGATGTATGCTCCTGCAATAGGTCCAAGTGCTGGTCCGAGGAAAGGTGCGAGGATAAAGCCTATTGCTGCTCGGCCATTGGCTTGGGGAGACCAGGTGTCTGCTATTGTTCCTGCTCCCACTGCCAAAGCACCAGACCCAGCGATACCGGCGATTAAGCGATTGACAATGAGCTGTGTTATGTTGTTCGAGGCACCGGATATGGCTGTGAAGACCATGAGGAGGGGGAGGGACGTCCAATATATAATTCGTCGACCGTAGAGTTCGGAAAGAGGCGCTGCGATGATGGGACCGATAACAAAACCAAATGTGTAGAGTGATAAGGGCAGAACTGCGATTTCTCGTTCTACAGAAAAGGCTTTCATGATCAACGGGATTGCTGGTACGTATGCGGAAGTTGCCATTGTACTGCCAAATATTAGCGAGGTAAAGGTTTACAGAAGGAGGAACCTACATTATGAAACCAAAGAACGCTGGAATAGCTGTATGGTACACCTTTTTCCATAGCGGCCAATTCTGAGGATTCGCGGGATCATCTGGCGATTCCCATTCCAGGACAATTTCTTCGGCTTTTGAGTCCTCACTGCTCACACTTGGTGTATTCCCTTCTCCATCTTCCTTTTTGCTCTCATCTATTTTCTCAGACGAAATGGCCACCTCTTCGTCGATATGTCGTCCCTGTAACACACCTCCTTGTATTTGAGACATTGTACAAAGGCACCTGGCGAGATATCGTACAATTTGAGGCTGTTGTGTAATTTGAATACAAGAAAGACATCGTGACACTGGCACAAGGAGAAAGATATAGCTTCAGTCACTCGACATAAATTAGTGGATTCGTGAGATCCCGTTGATTAGTTTCTTTCTCTGATTATTCCACTGTAACGGTAGAGAAAATGATGAGTAAACATGGCGACTCCCGTCAACCTCGGCAAACTTCTTGGCTTAGCGGCTCAGAAGTTAGATGTTAGAACAAGCTCGAGTAAGAATGGTATAAGGGGGTTCTAATCTTCTCAGGACTACTGAGTACCGTTAAAGAGAATTATCGTGTACATAAACTTTCTAACGCTACGTCTGACTGGTAACAACTCGTTCGCAAAGTGCGCCAGTGGCAAATTCTATGAGACGACAACCACCAAGGGACTCATGCAAGCCAGGGCAGGTTTAACCCAAAGGGATATCAAGGCGTGGTCACTTAAATCAACCTGTAGAAGGATATTTCTAAGCAGTATCGCCATACCATTTCTTGGGTGTTTCGCGAGAAGTTACGGACGTAATGAATGAAGCCTCGGTAAGTAGAAAGAAGAATAAGTAATCGCTAAATACGTGTAAAACGTTAAGGACCTCGAGTGAGGGTGTCAGACAGATGTACGTGAGACTAGTGCTTTCTTATAATAGTAGTCTGAGGTACAACAAAGTAGAATCCATGGCGAAAATGATGGAAAATGAAGCGAAAATGGGGTCGGATACCGGTTGTTTCTGATTGGCCAAAACCACCCCAGCAAATGCCGCTACGAATTATGATACGAGAGAGCTCAACACCATGAACTTTTGACTTGAACCGGACAACCCACCACGACAAGCAATGATTATACGGTATCCCGCAAAAAGTGCCTTTCGATCCAATGGCCTCTCTACCGTATGCTCATCCTGTCCGCGACAGAATCGCAGTCCCGCACTCTCTCCGCGCTCCATAGCCAGAGCTTTCACCAAAGCCGTAGTTTCTAAAGCTGCCCTCACAGGCAACACGCCACGGTTAAGGACCGAATATTTCTTTGCAAATGGTTCGTTGGAGAAGATAACAGGAGGCTCGAGGAGGGGAGCAATCACTTCTACAATACAAGAGACGAATTCAATGGCTGGCGGAAAGGCAACTTCGAAATCAAGTCAGACCACCCCTCCAACATCAGAAGCAGAATCAACGGAAATACTTCCTCACCGTAAAAGACAAGCTGCCAAACGCGCTGCCGAAGTCTCCTCACAAGCCGATCTAGTTCTACCTGCCAATACCTCCTCCACCCTCACCGAAACCGCCGCTGCAGCTCCAATCAATTCCCTACGCCGACTCGTTCCCATCCTCCTCTCCCTCTCGAAACCACGACTCTCAGTCCTCGTCGTCCTCACCGCATGCGCAACCTACTCCCTCTACCCCGTCCCAGAAATGCTCTCCCCCTCTCTAACAGACACGCCCTCCCTCTCAACCCTCACCCTATTCTTCCTCACCACAGGTACCACCCTTTGCGCTGCCTCTGCAAACACCTTTAACATGCTCTACGAACCCAAATGGGACGCCTTGATGACCCGCACACGCAACCGACCTCTCGTACGAAAGCTAATATCTACACGGGGCGCTGCGGCCTTTGCGATTCTCAGCGGGCTAGTGGGAACAACAGCCTTATACTTTGGTGTGAACCCTACGGTTTCCTTCCTTGGGGCCTTGAATATCATCCTGTATGCCGGTGTATATACGCCGCTGAAACGGGTTTCCGTCCTCAATACCTGGGTTGGGGCCGTTGTTGGTGGGATACCCCCAATGATGGGTTGGGCCGCTGCGGCCGGTCAATCTGCTACAGAAGCGGGGGATTGGAGGGAGTTGATGTTGGGAGTAGAAAATGCGGGTGGTTGGTTACTGGCGGGTCTACTGGTCGCATGGCAGTTTCCGCATTTCATGTCCCTTTCTTGGTCGATTCGGGAGGAATATAAGAATGCGGGATATAAAATGTTGTGTTGGGTGAACCCCGCCCGTAATGGACGGGTCGCACTACGATACAGTCTCGCATTCATCCCCATCTGCATCGGACTTTGCTATTACAATATTACGGAATGGTCTTTTGCCGTTGCTAGTACACCCTTCAATGTCTGGCTAGCCCGAGAAGCCTTCAACTTTTGGAAACTTGAGGGACAGAAAGGCAGTGCAAAGGGCTTGTTTTGGGCGAGTGTATGGCATCTACCGATAGTCATGATTCTGGCTATGGTAGAGAAGAAGGGGATGTGGCAGAGGGTTTGGAGGGCTGTGGTTGGAGAGCCAGACTTTGAAGAGGATGAGGAGTGGCTTGAGGAGGATGAGGAAGAGGCGGTTTTAAGTGCGAGTAAGAAACAGATCAGTCCGGAAGCGAGGACTGCGGCGATTGCACTGCCTGCCCGGCGGTAAGATTTTTTACTATCTCGTATTTTTGTTTATCTTCGTATCTATAACCTTGTATTGTACGTTGCATATGCATGGTATGGCATGGTAGCATGGGATGGGAATTAGGGTTTTAGATTCAAGAAGAAGACTGTAGGAATATGGCGTTTTGAAATGTTTGGAGTCTGAAAGAAATGCCAAGGTTGTTATCTTGTACACACTTATCCTTTTGTGGGATGTTTCGTGAGACGTGATATTTTTGTACCTTGGTGTTTTCTGGTATCTGGGAAGAATCCCTCACCAAAAAAACCTTGCGATGAAGTGGCCTTTCGGAGGCCTCTTACCTACTTGACAAAAATATTTGCTGAGTAGACTAGCGTAATAAGAACATGTGAATTAGTATTCACTTGCATCGTCTCATCTTCGTTTATGCCAGTTAATTTTGTTAAATACTTTGACATAAAAGAATAAAATAAATTTACTTACAAATAAATCACTAGTGAATTATTCAATCAAATAAGCCAAAATAGTTTTCTTTCATTAAGTTTATAATCATACAAAAAACGCAGCCAACTGCTGCTAGTTGCGTAGCCAATTTAAGGTCGTTAATCTCGTTAATCTCGTTACGCTGTTCCCTCCAGCGCGTCCTATAAATGAAGCCGCATTATTAAGTAAGGACCGTTTGTATCTCCCCACCAAACCATGACCCGAAAAATTACGCCATATTAGAGCCAAACCACACCATAGGAATCTCCAACCCAACGCCAACAAAATAAAATCTACAAAGACAAAAGGTATATAAAGGGAAAGGAAGAAGATACAAGGCCACCGTCTAGGTCCTTGATACCTTTTGGATACAAAAGGCATGCATGTATTTTCTCCAAAGACGTTCTATTTGTAGTAAACACCGTCAACTGAAATCGTCATCTCCGCTGCAGCTCCGAATGTACCCACTCCTCTTGAGCTGTAGCTATCGTCGAATTCACAGTAGAATTCGGAAGAGCAGTTAGCTGCGATATCCAGTCAGTCCCGTTGAAAATCCGATTTTGATGCAGATTCAACTGGACATGACCATGGGTTCGACCACGACACCATCCATCCAAAGGCATGAACTGAACCGTGGTCCCATTTCCCGTCGACGACCCAACATAGTAACCGGAAAATTTCATGTCGACTAGCGGGGATTTACTTCTCTCGGCATCAGCTCTGGAGACATATGTGTGGTCTGCCTGGTCGGTGGCGTTCAAAGCTATCAAATATGTTCCCGTTTTGGAACAGGATTGCTCATAGATCGTTGGTACGGTGCTGTATCCACCGCAGGCTGTCTTTTTCGTTTCAACACATGCTAATGTGAAGAGAATGATCCACATTGCGAACACAGAGGCGGTGTGGATCTTGTACCATGTTGATTGTATACACGGGATTATGACTGTGGTTTGTTGGTGTTTCCTACAGTAGAATCCAATAATGAGGAAAGTCGATATTGCGAGGTAAATTATCTGAAGGATTTGGAAGAAAGCTGTTATCGTGAGAACGTTATTATTCCATGGCACAATGAACAGAGTAGACACAAAAGCTACCGCGAAGACGCAGGATAGATAAAAAGCACGGATGGCTCTTCCTCTCCAATTGTTGCTTGGGTATGCCTCGAAGGGCGGTAATCGGATCGTATCCAGCAGATTTGTTGACGTTGCGGATATTGGGAGCATCTGAGGTGATGAGAGATATTGTTTCTCTTCTTGGGACGCAAAAACCCCATCCTCTGAAATTTCTTGGTCTGTTTCTTTTGAAGCTACATGACTGTAACAGCCTTCATCTGAGAGCCAGTATGCTGCGGGTAGTCGAAGTAATCCAAATATTGTAAGAGGATAAAATGTCGTGGCTATTGACACTTTCCAGCTTCCTTGTGTGCCCCTTACCAAATCGTAGATCGCTTGAAATCCTTGTGCTGTTATGATGATAGATTCGACAAACGTTTTGGACACAATGTTGATGTGATTATTCGTAGGAATGCGTGTACACAAGGGCCTAGAAGTATGTTAGTACTCTCATTTTGTAACACTAATGGCCCTCGGAATGGCACATTGAATACGCGCTCACAGCCAAATGCCCCTGGAAGATCAATGGGTAACAAATAATTTTTTTACCTTGATTTCTCCATCATAGACTCCGAACCATCCCACTTCTCTCCATCCCAAAATCGAGTATTTGTTGCCCCCATATCGATTGCCTTCCACCGTTTCGCACGAGCCCTCCTTTCCGCAATCGTCATATACCTCCATATTATCGTCGTAGGATTATAAAATCCAATCATATCATGCCATCGTGGCTCGTTTCGATGAAGATATACTGCGACCGGCACACCAATGAGAACGTGTATTATCAGTGGCGCTAGGCAAAGTGTGAACTGAGAAAGCCAATCACTTGGAGATATCGTCTCATCCGGTGCTCTGGGACTGAGAGGGAAAAGGAAGGGAAAGCTTGGGTCGGGTCGATACATTGTTGATTCTCAAAACTCGTAAAAAGAGTCTGGGCAGTGTACCTGACTTTGAATGATCGAACTTTAAATCAACCCAGCGATCTCAGTGTATTTTGATCGTTGTGAATGACTAGGCACCCGAATTTCAGACTGGTCTGATCCCCATAAATCTTGCGCGTCAACTACCCGGACGGATGCGAACAACCCAATCATACCGGGTAGCTCACTATGGAACGATGGGTCGTTAGTGGGGGGAGGCGCCTGAAATCAGTTTTCAATTCCAGGTTTTCTCTCGCTTCGCCCTTAGAGGTCCACTTACGCTTTGACTAGTGAAAATCGCTTAACCGATTTCCCTTATCTAAGCACGCCCCTGACCAAAGCACGCCCTCTCACCATTCTACTAACTCTATTAAAAAGTAATTTATCTTTATAACTAACGTGTTTAACTACCGAGTGTCCGTGACTACCGAGTATCCGTAAAATATCTTAGTACTACTATCTTATATTAGAAGTTATTACTTTCTTCTCTACTACTATATAAAAAATCTACTAAGTATACTTATCTAAATTAGATATCTCTTCTTTAATAAAAGAATATATATAAGCGTTATACTCTGTCTCTCTA
>LKTO01000148.1:0-98029 GCA_001399465.1 Hymenoscyphus scutula | reverse complement strand
GCGTTGGAGGGGGTGGGGAGTGAGGGGTGGGGGGTGAGGACTGGGGCGGGGATTCCGGATGGGAATGGGAGGTTGTGTAGAGTTTAGTTCTCTTTTTTTATATTTTTTTCAAGGGGGGAAAATGTGGAATGAGATTTGAATGATGGAAGTGTTGAAGGTGGAAAGGAATTTGCGAAAGTTTCCGTTGACTGACTGACTGAGCTTTCGTGATGAATTGCGGACCGTCTCGGGTAACGATTGCACAGATCTCGATCCGAATTACGAGTACGCGAGTAGGGTTGCATGTCAAAGAGATTCCCAAGAGTTAAAGTCTTGAGAAGTCTTTTTGCCCACAGAAAACGTCGATTCCCCGTTCGCCCACTAAGATCCTATAATAAGGATTCAAACAAAGAAACCAAGAAATCAAAGACACAAACGACAAGCTGAAATAGTTGGAAAGAGAAGGGTATTAAATTTGTATTCACACTCGGAGAGCATTTTCCCAACGCAAATTTTTCAATACCCCTTCCAAAAACCCCCTCAGAAGCAAAACGTCCTTCTAAAAATACCAACTCCCATAAAGCCCACCACGCAATGCAATGCAGAGATATCAAAATAAAAGCAAATTCATGAATAGCGCCGCGAACTAGTATAGAAGGCAATTTTGAAGTCTCCCGACATGTAATATAGATGTTCTCGCTCACGTTACTTTTCGGAAATCCCCTATCGATGAGCCAGAAGAAAGAGCTCATAAGTAATGTGAAGAACAATGCCGTGATGCGTTTTTTGTTGCCCCAATGAAATCCAGTCCTGTCGTTTCCATTCGTAATGCCATACGTCGCGATCGAAGTGAAGCAAGTTTTTCACTTCCAATATCCCATTTCCCAACCATCCAGACTTGGTACCGAAAGCGCGTTTTCTGAGAATCGCCTGGTTCTCAAGCCAGCCATCTCTCCTCCCTCCTCGCTGGTGTTGCCTCTCCCCCTACCCCACCACCCATAACAAGCCCCTCATCCTCATCACTTCCCTCATCCTCATCCTCCTGCTGAGAACCGCCAACCAACTCCCCATGCTCACCCTCATCATCATTCATCCACGTCAACCCATTCGCCGCCTCCTCCACCATGAAAACCTCCCTAGCATACTCCTCTAACCCCCTTGGTCCCTCCCAAAGTCCCAACGCCGCCTCGGGACACTGCTCATCCAGCTCTCTCGTCCCAAAATACGGCGGTTGCTTAGTCCCATCTTGTCGTCCTAGCTCATACATATCCTCCAAAGCCTTGAGTTGCTCGCGATAGCCATTAGGGATTTTGACTTTAACCTCGATTTTGGATCTCCGTCTGTAACGTACATGTCGTCCTACCCCGCGGGAGAATGCCAAACATGCTTCGGTGGGCGAGAGCATCTCATAAGCTAGTGGGATTTCCTTGCCTCCCCATTTCGAGACGCCATCTTTAAAGATTTGGAGAACGGCGGGGCCGACGTCGTGCTCAGCGTCCAGCCATGGAAGCTTGACATGGGGGTGAAAGGGGGCTTGCCAGACGAACGAGCCATCATTTTGAAGCTCCATGCAGAAAAGTGGGTAAGGTAAGGAGGTAAAATTATTGTTGTAGATTCCGGTGAAGAGGTGTGTGGTTTTTGAGGAGAGGTTAGGGAGAGATTTTATGTACGAGGAGGTTGTCGCTTTGGCGCTCCATAAAGGCAATGATGGCCAGGGCTCTTGTATTGAAGGCGGCGTGAGTTTAGAGTGATCGGGCATTGAAGAATAGATGTAATGCTGGATATTTGCTTTTTCGGCTGCATCTGCTAAGGCTTTTCCAATGGCTATTTCGTTGCCCCAGAATGTGGTATTGATGAAGGCTAGTTCTGCTCCTCGGAAGACATCGGCGATGAGTTCGTGGTTCACTCCCGTATTTCCGTGGCTCGTACCGGCTGGTGGACCATCTGAAGCAGGCTTCCTGGTGTACAGGTCTCCAACGAGAACAGTCACATTTGGTAACGATGAGATTTCAGAAGCGACTATTCCATCAAGATTCCTTAATTGAGCTCGCACCTTATAGCCCACAGCCGCAGCTACGCGAATAAATGATGCTGCTTGCCGGCCAGAAGAATTGACCACAGCAATGGTTTTACTCGGAGATGGCATGGGTCTTTTTGCTGGTCTGGACTCGTAATACGAAGGAACGTGCTGCTGCTGGACCGGATGATACTGAAGATTCTGGAGAAATGAATCGCCTTCCGAATCTGGGTATGACGTGCAAGGCCTATGCTTTAATTTTCGAGATGATGGTTCATGAAATGGCGCCTGTGATGGTGCCGGTACACGAGGTCTGATGGCAAGAGCAGACCGAGTGGTTGCTGATGGCATGGATGTGTTGGTTTTGTGTGATGTAACTGGAAATTTTCGGGCGTCGTGATTTTCTGATCTCGACACTGCTTTCTCCCTTGCCTGAATGCTCTCAAACCTCTTCCCCTCTACCCTCCGAGCACTCCTCCCTTGCTGTCTTACGCCAGGTCAAAGTTGGTGTGAATAGGTAATCCGAGTCGGGTGGAAAGTTGTGTGGGAAAAAAGGACCGGTTCACTAGTGCGGAGATAGCTCCTTAGCTATAGCTTTTTCGTTACCGCCTGTTTGGGACCAAACGGGTAACGTTGCTGATCGTAAAACTGAAAGGTCTGGAAAACAAATACAGAAATGACTCCAAACTAGTTTTCGATGCCAATTTCCTACTTCTGCTTTGTTCTGATAAAGAAAGTAATTTGTAGTAAATAGCCACGTCGGAGAGCCTAGGTACCTACTACCCAGCGTCCTATTTCGATGGACCCGAATCCAAAGCTTATCTGCACTTTTCAGTGAGTTTTCGTGTTTCTGTGCGGAACTTTGAGGAATGATGATTTGGATTCCACGTGAAATGATCTTGTCCACGAATCGGATTGTTCTGGTAAAATGGGCCGAAAATGGACTGAGGGGTCTAGGATTGAGGGGTGGTGCAGGCGGTGAGCGATGTGCCGAGTCCAGAAATGGTGAAAATCAGGAACCTTTTCGTTTACGGACAAAGGGACGAACGATAAATGGCAAAATCGTAACTCGACGATTTTCGAGATTTGTCTATCGTGAATTTGAAGGGAAAAGAGGCGAGGTGTAAAAAAGTTTTGCACTGACTGCCGGAACGCTCGTTGGTTGGTCTGTGTCTTGTGCGAGCCAAAACCGGTGTGATATGACGTGAGGAGGGCTGTTAGGTAACGGAGACGACTCGTTACGAACCTCTGAAGTTTCGGTTAGGTGCAGGTGTGGTCTGAGGAAGTTGATGCGGCTGGGATGTGAAGTCTTCTTGAGATGTTCCTAGTGAATGATGCTTGTCAGGATTCAAGAAATAAAGTGCCGACGACGACCAGGCAAAGGATATGTAAAGACAAAGACAGGACCGGTGGGGATATGGGGATTATGAGAAGTGAGTGACGCGATATTGTTATAAAAAGGCGAGGGCTAGCCGGGCAGCCACCCCGGGCATCAATGTCTGAAATGTGAAGAGGGGAGGGGGGGGCCAGGTTTCCCAATGGAAGTTGACTCGAACCACGTGTGGTGGTGATGCAGAGATAGGAAGAGTACCGTCGAGAGGAGACTTTTGGCCCAAGGCGAGGGCTCATTGGAGGTTGGATGGGAAGCGAAATAACGTCTACCTGGGGCTACTACGCTTCGTACCTAGGTACCTCCTGGAATTTGACCTACTTGCTACCTAGCAGGTCTGGCCGTGGCACAAGCACCTTGATGGACGTCGTATATCAAGACTTATCAGATGGTATCGCCTGGAGATAGCGTGTGGCATGTAGCCAAGCAACTACCTCAAATGGCCTCGGTCAAGTCAACTTCAACGGACAGCTGTTCCGGAGCAGGCTTGCTTGCGCATTGCAGATAAGTTACCTAGGTTGGGTATCCGTTATAAGCGAGGAGGAAAAATGGTCTGCGGAAGTCATTAGCAATTATCGGTGGAGTTGCTCGCAATACTGATTCGCGGAGAAAGTTAGAAGGTGCAAAGGGCAGTAGTAACCTTAGACAGCTGGAGTCTTGGTCATAGTCACCAGTGGGGCGCATTTGGTAAGAGGGAGCAAGGCAAGCAGGTGAGTCCTGGGAAAATAGGAAGGGGAGCTAGAGCAGATAGCTAGTTAGACGCTAGGAGGGTTTTCTAGCTAGGTACCGCTCGCTTGGTAGGGAGGGAATAGTTGTTGCGATGGGATTTGCGTGTGGTTATCTTGCCCTGCTTCATGGTCGCTTGGGGATGGGTCGCTTGGGAGAGGCACGTATACGGTACGGTACGGTACGGTATAGATAGAGCGGATAGGTAGATAAAGGGGGTATGGATGTAGATTAGCAGGTAGATTGGAACTTGCAAACTGGTGCAAAGATGGACAGAGCCCTCCACCCCTTCTGAGGTTCCCTCGCCCATGCATGCGAAGTTTAAATTGTGGTTTTTTCAGGATCCCTCATGACCAGCAGCCCCTCGTCTCCTTCGTCTTCCATGTTCTAGCGTCGAGCTAACCCATCGTCCGATGGAGCCCTTTCGCCATGGGTCCAGGAAGGGTCAAGCCAGAGAAGGGCACCTGGGCAGTCGTTGGGGCGATGGTGGAGTTGTGAGAGCATCATGCCGGCCAGCCTTGCGTCGGGTAGAAGATTGTGGAGTGCGTGTCGACTCCGTGTCCATGGCTTTTGCATCGTGGACCTCTCACCCAAGACGATTCGTAAGTAAGAAAGAGGATGCCACGGATTGTGTACTAAGGAGAAGGAAAACGGTGAGGGGGGTTTTCTTCGCTGGGTCCGGATGAAATCTCTGCGGCGTCAAAGATTTCATGAGAAGGAATCGTGGCTTCCTCAGGACCTCAGGACCTCAGGAACCTCTCCTCTCCCCCCCCTTCTACCCCCGTAGGAGTGAGTAGCTAAGAGTCAAGGTGTTGACGGGAGGGGGCGCCAGTGAGATGATGCTACCTGTGATGTTTCTCCTACCAGCTGTAGTACTAAGAGTAGAAGCCATTTCGGGTGATTTTCTTAGGGGGCAACCGATCATCCAAACTCTGATTGATTGTTTGCTCGGCTCGGCTTTCTACTGTACCAGCACGGACTTTTCTCTTATCTTTGCCTCGAGCTTAATTAATCTTATCAATTGCGGCTCATTGGCGTTCAGCACTTGTTGAATCTGTCGGCACCATCGGCTGCCAACTCGGGACACGGGCATGCAAATAGCCGTCTCATTCGCCGATTTTCTCTTCCACTTCTCTATCTTGTTTTTCTACGGGGTTGTGGACGCGCAAACTTCCCTTTCTCTCTTACACAATTTCATTCTTTCAATACCCACCCCATCCAAGTATCCATCTCGTAAAATGGTATCAAAGACAGCATGAATGGCTTCAAAACATCCCTCTTTCCCGTCAAACTCCGTCCAGCACGGTGTAACCCTTAACCTTAGCTCTTCCCTTCTTACGTAAAGTCCTCCCCTCCGTCCCAAACATCTCCGGAGTCCCATATAAAAAGCCTTGCGCTTTTCCGAACCGCGCGCCAACTCATTTCAAAGCATGGGCTTTTCAACATTTCCATTACCCCATCGTTGAAGGAGGACTTGCGAGACGAGACGTCCTTTGGAAAGAAATACTTGGCAAATGGGAGTTGCCCGACGGGCGAGCGAGTAACTTTCACAAGTTGAAGGTCCATCGCATCTCGCCGCTGCTAATTTTTGCTTTGGTTGCGAAGACTCGAAGCGAGAAAGTTCGTGATAATATCCTCCGTGTTCGTACTTTGGACAAGAAATCCTTGCGAGTAATCCGGACTTTCCTGCCGACCAGAGGGGTCCGTCTATCTGGAAGGGGGAGGATTCAATTCTATGTGTCATTCCTCCAAGGCGTCACCGACAAGCCAAAATTCGAATTCTGACATCTACAGCTTCATCCACCAGTAAACCACTTCATGACCCAGTAGTAAGCCCAATCCATACTTAGATCCCGAGAATAATAATAAAACACATCTCACCTCTCACAAAAAAAAAAAGCCATGACACCGAGATCCCTCACCGCATCGACATCTCATGGCATCATCACACATCCCCAACAAGCCCAAAAACCAGAACCACAAAGGTGCAAGTGCAAGTAATTCAAGCCACCTCAATAATCCAAACCCATCCCCCTCCACCATGCAGTAAATCCCAACCAGTCCAGAGCAATCCTCATGTCACAGAAATCCGGGGTACAGCTCTAAGGTGCTAACCCCTCAACCCAGCTTCAAACGAGGCGTTTTTCCAAGCGCTCTTTCGAGAATCGCAATACCGTACCCAAACAGGGCGTGCACATGGGTGAGAATGATGCACCCAAGTACTCGTAATGAATGATGCAATTTCTCACGATTCGCATCGAGGGATTTCTCCGCGGAGAGAGATGGTTGGTACCTGCCAAGAAAGGTTCTTGGAGTTTTGAGTTTAGACTAGATACTAATCCTTTTGTTGGCGTGGTAGGTAGTGTACTGGAGGTTTGGTGGTTTTCTTTCTTTGTGCCAGGGCTTGACTAGAACAATACAATAACTTGTAGACTGCGCTTCGTTGAACCTGGACCTGGACTAAGGAATGTAAGAGGGAGAAAGAGGGGAGATGTATAAGTTGGTTTATTTTCATTCTCATTCTCTTAACCTCCCGTTAAGTATTTTCTTATTTTGTTTTGTTGAAATTCTGTAACGAAGTTCTTCGGGATTTGAACTCCTTTACGCCTCTTTTCCCTTCTTTTTTCCTTTTCAAATCCCGGCGAGTTTCGATTTCGGGGTCCTTAGCTTTACGCCACCATTTTTACCCCGCGATTTTCTTTTTGTCTGGGTTGGGTTTATTGGATTGATTGGATTGATTGGATTGTGGATATGCGACTGTTTTGAAAAAGGCTGGTCGGTATTTTGATTCTATACAATTTCAAAGCTTGACAAAAACAACCAAAAAAAAGACTTCTCTCATTTTCATCCTTCCAAGCCCGGAGAGTGAGTGACATTTACTTATACGTGTCTGCTCGTTCTTTCTTCTCGGTCGGCGAGGGGGTTTCTATTTCCTCTTTCCTTTTACCTTCCGCTTCTTCGAATGGCCTAGGATCTTCACTTTATCTTCATGTGGGTAGATTCCTAATGAAAGGACAACCGGGGGCACCGGAATATTTGGAGATTGATTTATTTCGCGATCTCTCGTCTCTGTCTGCGGAAAAAATGAAGTGCTCTTTCCAATTGAATATACCTATATGTATTTTGTCTTGCAAAGGAAAAGGGGTAGCTGGTTTCTTTGGTGATTATGTGGTTGAGATGGATGAGGGTGTTGTATGTATCGTTTTATTGAATATTGTAGGTGTATTTATTGTTTTTGTCATGAGATGAATTGGATGGACTTCGGTATTTGTTTTCGAGAAGGAGATTCTTGGGACTTGGAAGGTGAATTGTAATTATTGTAATCATCATACTGGTTTGTCTTTATCTTCTTCTTCGCCCTAAAGAATATTAATTAGATAAATTCCATTAAATTTACTGCGGAAAAGTGCCTCCTCTCCATTCTCGGCTTCAGGGTCTTCTTCCCCTGTTTCAGGACCTTCCTCCTCGACCTGGGAAATCTGTTAGTTAGAAGCTTCTTTAGAATTGTAAAGAATTACGCACTTCTTCCACTTCTTCCCCATCCTCAACTTTTCCTCATCGTCTCTCTGATAGAAAGCTATTAAATTCTGTGAGTCTATTCAAGCTTCGAACTGTGCTCAAGTACCTCTTCTTCACTTTCCGCCTCGGGGTCTTCTTCCTCGCCCTAATTTGTCGATTTAGTCATATTACTGAGATTGCAATGAACCAAATACCTCTTCCTCGTCAACCAAATTTGATTACGTTAGCTAAGATTTCAAAGTGTCAAGACAATCCTCACCTCTTCTTCTTCGCCCTCACCCTCCTCCACTTCTTCGTCATCTACTTCCTCGTCTTTCCCACCCTTCGCAATCCCATCCACAATATCTAAACTATCTTTAATTCTCGAGTCGACCCTAATAGCTCATCTAATCTGGGCGGCATCACCAAGATTTTTAGATCCCGCTTTAGCGAGGCGCAGTGCTTTCTGGGCTTTAGTTTCCTTTGTATGGGTTTCTTCGTCCCCATATTCTCTTTCATCCTCTTTACCTTCATCTTGCTCTTGAGATTCCTTCTCCCATTTCTCAGCAGCGAGTCGCTTCTTCTTCTCGGTTGGTGTCTCTGTTTTGGATCTGGAATCGGTTGATTCTTTCTAAAATCGGAGAGTGGTTAGTGTTTGTTTTATTAGAACTAGGGGGTCAACACAACAGGGATGGGGATAACTATGCCTAGTCCTTCTGGTCCTCGTCCGCGATCTTCTTCTTCTCAACCGCTTCTATGTTCTTCTTTTGGGCAACGTCCTTTTTCTCCTTGTCCGCGGCATCCTTCTTCTCTTCTTCTCTTTATCCTTCTTCTTCTTATTAATCTCCTTGCTTTGTTCCTTAGCTTTCTTTTCCTCAGCCTTCTTCTTCTCGTCGTCTTTTTTCTGCTGTTCATTCTTGTCATCATCTGCCCGCTTCTTTTGCTCAGTCGCTTTCTTTGCGGCGCCAGAGGAGTTAGAGCTCCCCTTACCGCCTATTCCTTTGACTTTGACCATTTTGTATAATTTGTCCGTTGATTGTAATATGTAAAGAAATTCAATTTGATTGCTTGAATTTGAGCTGAATTAAAGAAAATATTAGGAATGCAACACAAGGGAACTACAAGAGGGAATATACTCTTTTATATACTATCTCACTTTTGATCATGCAACCTTGCCTCCCCAAGGAACCTCTCTCTTCACTTTTGCCAAGACCGTGATTGACCATCTGTTCCACGCAATTCACGTTAATGAATTAATAATGGTGTATGCTCTCTGTCTAATTCTGTGAGATACATGGTGCTGGTTGTAAAGATACAGGGGTAGTGGCCGATGTAGGTAGAGTCAGATCGCCTATCGTTGTTAGCATCCCGGTTATTGGAAAGATGTGGTCCCCCAAAGCTTCTTTCTACTGTGTGAAACAGGGAATAGAATGATGACTTTAGCTCGGCGAGGATATTGGTAACAAATGGTGTATATAGGTGGGTATTAGGGCTTGTTGAGGCTATGGTGATAAACTCGGTTAAGTGGATTATTCCCGACGACAAGAGGGTGAGTGATTACTTAGAACCGAATTTCGAACCCTGGATTCCTTTATTTGATCTGATATACAGTGTTTAACAATTGATGAATTTAGTAACGTGCAGCTCGAAATAGGAGTATAAATTGAAGTGAGCATCGCTTCCTCGAACTTATTTCGTTGGTCCTAAGCTCCTCTATCGAAAACTCCTCATAGACAATATATGATCTTCAAATCTTCCGTTCCCCCCCATCTAAATATGGAATAGACACTAGAGAGCTCGGCAATCCTTATGTAAGTTGAGATACCCGAGCTTCACTCTTTTTGTTCCTTGACATAGGATGTTCTTAGCTCTTTAGCTGATGATGGTCTCCTGTTCAACTCGAATGTCGCTATAAAAATATGGTTATAGGTTAATGTGGCCTTTCGTGGCTGAGATGAGAGGTTGAAAGTAGGCGGCTGTCAGCGGGGGGGGGGACTGGGAAAGGTAGTTATGAGTGATATTTGGTATTTCCTTCCTTACTCACTATTTACTTTGGATGCTGAAGAGGATAGTGTTTCTGGATGATTTCTTAAACTAGCTCCTTGCAATACCATCCGCTTTGCTGCTGTGCGCTGCCCATTTTTAATAACGAACAGCCACAAATTGGTATTTATCAGCACCTTCATAATTTGAAAATGGTGTGAATATGTGATGGGACTGCGTCTGGTCGACTATTCTTCCCTGATTATCCGGGTTTCTCTGAGCAGATCGCTTAAATACTCATTCTTATGATGAATACTGAAGAGATGCATAGAAATCATTGTGTATCTTCACTCTCTACACTCTTTCTCGGAAGTGCGAATTGAATTCTACTCAGTATGTTCCATACTTGGGATGACTCGGCACTATTGCGATCCTTGTGTTTTGATTGATAAGAAACGGCTTGTTTGACATATTTATTGGATAGCGATCTTTTCTCGCTTATTCAAAACCCCTATTTATCACTATTACCTTTGCTCACTATACCATATTTGCAGAATGCCATGACTGTAGTTTCGACATGAGTTTCAGTAAGATCCTTCAAACTCTGTCGTTAATATTCAACCCTATACCTGTCTCTCATCAAAATTTTCCAAATTCACTTTTCGCTTACTATCCCCAATAACTCTGTATTTCCAGTTCCGAAGTTATTTATGCTCGGTTTCTATGGACACCCATCTACTTGAGAAGTCATTCAGAACCAGCCCTTCTGCGCTCAGTATATAAAGTGGCTGTCTCGACATGTCTCCTTTCCCTCCCCTCATCGCAAACACCTTCGCAGACAATACCTTTCTCGCACTTACGTTCTACAAAAGAATCTCCCAAAATTTCAAAGACATAATGTCGTCTGGACACCGAAGTTCAAATTCTCACGGCTCCCATGGTTCCGATCATCGGTCTCATCGTCCCACAAACCCAGATCCCCATCCCGCACGAGCAATAGGAGCACATCGTCCCAACCCTAATACCCCTTTCCTGCCTGGCAATCCCCTTTCTGTGGCCAACCAGTACCCCCAAGCCTCCCTAGTCCGTACCATAGTCCGTGGCGGCTTCAGTAATGCACCTCAAGACCGTGGACGGATTCAAACATTTGACAGAAACACTGCCACCCAAACCGTCAGAAGACGATCTTGATCTCGTCCCAATTCCTTGGGTCCAGGATTTACCCCTCCCTCTAATCCTCAGAGCTATAGCAGTAGGAGTAGTGAAGGTTATCCGGGTGCACTGAATGTACCGGGTGGTAACCAAGCGGGAAGTGTTAGACCTGGTGCGTATGATCGACTTGGTGTTTATACGGGAGAAAGCTCGAGATCTGGCTCTGCTTCGCGAGGTAGTGGGGGAGTTTTTGGTAGTATGTCGAGGTCGAATTCTGTGACGAGAAATCAGAGTCAACAAGGACCATCTCAAACCCGAAATGAGGGTGGAGCTGGCGACTCTAAGTCTGGAAGGCACTAGAAAGAGTCACTTTTCAGAACCTAGACACTATTTTGTCACCACGATAGACATAATAGACCTCTTTACTTTTAAAAGGTTGTTCTATTAATGTAGGCGTGAAATACATGTACTTGGCATTTGAACACTCAGGTGAGGTATTCTGTTTTTGCTTTGACATTGAAGGATATTCTTGTCCTACATACTAGTACCGTTTCACTCAATAACACGAGGACTTTATGTCTAGCTAGTTCATGGACCATCTCTCTAGTCCAGCTTGTTTACGAAGGCTGACTGATTCAATAATGTCCGTTGACACCTATAGGAATAAGAAGAACAGGGTTCTAAGTGAACTGGTAGCGTCCTAATAGTTATTAGCACACCTTCTACAGAGCAAAAACAAAATCACCACAAACTACGAAATGGAAGTTCACTTTATAGTTCATTTATTGTAGCAAGTTATCCGCATTCTGTCAAATGACCCAGGATAATGCACTGTTTTATTCATGAAACGGCATTGAACTTGTATTTAAGACAGGAAGTATTGCTCTTTGATTTCTATTTCTCCCATCAAATACGACAAAACCCTCTCTTCTCTTCCAACCATGTCTAACCACAACCCCTCTCAACAGCTTCTCATAACTGGCGGTAGCCCCCCACGCCACCGCTACCGCGAACCCCTGAGTTTCAACGAAACGGAAAGTCGTAATAAAAAGGCCGAACCTGGTACCTACAACATGACAAACTACCAGGCCCCCGCCCCGGATGTAGCGCGACGTCTTTCCCCAGTACGACAACAAGCTTCTCATTACTCTCATTACCAATCTTCTCAACGAAATAACCCCCATCCACTTGACACTGATTATTCTCGTACGGGTTCTAAATCACCAACTCGACAACCGAAAACATCGGAATTAACGGCCGCTCAGCAACTAGGTGTTCAACCAAGACCATTTACGGCCTAGTTAGTGTCTCCACCCCCTCACGTAACGGCGGGGAATCCGTTCGCTCCTAGATTTCATAAAGAACAAGGTACTACAAAATCGCCAAGTGGAGAGAGAGGTCCGTCAAGAGGTGCTGGAGGGGAAAGGGGTCAGTCTAGCAGAGGCCAGTCAAGCAGAGGTCAATCTAGCAAAGGCCTATCAGGTAGAGGTCAATCTAGGGTCTTCGCGAGATCCAAGCGGACGAAGGTACTGAGATGAGATTTGCGGTTTATTTCTAGATAGCCCAATCAATAAACAGTTGCTTCACTGAAAGGCGTGATGAGATTTAAGTACTAAGATTCCTGGGCGCAATACTAACAGCTGTAGGTGACCGACAAGTTAAGAAATTCTGACGGTAGATAACCTATGAGTTGCTTTCAACTTGAATTCTAGCAATTTTGGGGAAAATAAGAGCTTCGGTTATTCATTTTCTAGTTTTCCATCGATTGAAGAAATGAAATGCTGTTAGTAACGCACGATAAAAGATCTAAAGTATCTCGGCAAATGACCAACACACATCCATTCCATCAAAGGTTGACTAGGTCACATGTTATAGCAAAAGGTCTGGTGGCATAAATCAGTACTTTGCCTTGCTCATCAAAGTTCCCTCATCAATCTCGTAGTTGGTGAGTGAGCTGTGAAGAGCAGTAATATGTGAAGGCAGGGATTGCAAAGGACGTGTCTAACTAGCTTTTGTCGTCTGGTAAACTCGATACGGTTACTCCAAGGAACTTCACGACTTCGTCAAACTATTGACATTATTAATCACGTGTTGTTACCATTCCCTTCCTTTTATCTGTCATGCTCCGTAATTGAAATTCACCGCGAGTCCATGTTATTCCCCTCTTCATGAGGTCTAGTTAATACTATCAGATTATTCAAAGCTGCATACTAAGCGAGGTACCCTTAAGTACACACCTCTCATCCATTCCACCCCACCAAAGAACCCATCAAGACAACAGAGTCTTAGAAACCTAGAAACTCACCACACAAGACTAAGAGAAGAAATATCTCTATAAAAAAAAGACAACCCAGAATTCCAAACCCGTCGGCACAGTGCTAGTTATGGTGCTCCTCCAGCTGCTGGTTCTACAACCCAGGGATTTAGAGGACAAACGACGACTTCTACACCCACGCCGCAACCACGAACAGAATCTCTTGCTGGACAGGGAGCTACGAGTATGTCGGGCAGTCCACCGGGACCTGGAAAAAGTTATTTGACGCAGAATAGGGACAAGTTATTGGGGACGGCGGGGGATTTTGATCGGGAGAAGGGTGAGAGTGGTAAAGGCGGAGGAAGATGAACTAGCTAGCTATCTGTTCGTTCTTATAGAACGGATATCAAGAGACTTTTGACCAGCGTAATCACAAGTTAGTCTTGTGTAATGATTACCAGCGATTATTTGAGTTCGACATACTTCGAAGCCAAGAAGAAGTTTCCGATATGCCTTGTATCACAATATGAAAATGAAAACTCCCCTCCGTTTCATGAAGGCCTATTAGTCGAGTCGTTTCTGTTCGCCGCCCAATTTGAGCCTCAAAGGGCAAATATTCTTAGAAAACCTAGCATAATCCCCATGTTTTTCGAGGAAACATCTTAACTTGATATTCTTAATTTGGTGTGTCAATACGGAATATCTGGCTCGACTAATTACCCAAATTTGAAAAAGCTGATCGAGGATAAATGTAATACCTGCTGGCCCTATGATCCTTCGAAGTCCGCATCAACTTGAGACAGAGACGTATGACATATGACTGTTCCAGTAAACAAACCTGAGAAAAGGAGAATTTGTGAGAACCCCTCGGTCAAATGAGAAAAAGTCATTGTATGAAGTCATATTTATTCACTTTTAACACGTTCTGAAGCGAGTCACGCTAGTATCGATTTACATCCCTGCAAAAGTGATTACCTAGCTTGCATGGGTGAGCCTAGTGCAAGTATTCCGATTGGCTGATATCACTAGTGCCGGGAGCTGAAGCTGTCACGTGACTTTCACTTTTGGGGGAGTTTGGCATCGCCCACCATTTGAGAAGTCGCGATACTTGAGCCTTGCGCAGTAGGTAGCTATCTACCAATTCTACGAATTCCACTCCCAACAACCTCCTTTCTTCGCATCGACGACCGACTGCGAACCATCTCTTTACTTCTACCATCTTCTGCCATTTTTGATACCCATTTACCCTTCTTCCAGTCTTCTACGATAGTTCAACACCAAAGCCTCGTGCGCCGAACTCTCCCACCCCCAGCTACGCGCACTTTTCCCTACCGACGATCAACTTCAATTTATGGTCGCATGAGGTTGGTCAATTGAGGGCTTGCGCCATCACGAATGTCGCAGCCATGTCTGCCAGCACGCCAGAGCTGCTTGTGCAGCGGTTGAGTTCTCCAGATTCAGGTATGGCCCTATTTGCAACACCAATATAGCACCACCCCAAGCACTCATCCCCAGCATACAGCTATTCGAAGAAATACAGACTAATTCTTTTAAAATTCAGATGTGAAAACTAGGTTTGAGGCAGCAGCCGCCCTCAAGGACAACCTCGAACTTTACATTACACCCCAACAATACCCAGCTTTCTTGAAGAAGCTCATACCTATCTTCATAACATGTCTCAAGGGACCCCCGGTGTTTGTTAGCACATCTATGGAGCAAGTTAGTAACCGACTCAATTCTTGCGCGCCTGTGCTAACAAGCTGTCTAGAAATTGCGAAATTGTATTCTCGAAATCCTACATCGTCTGCCCACGAGCCCCCCCGAGGCCTTCGAACCATATGCCGAGGAACTGGTGGATTTATTGATGAGCTTGGTCAAATGCGACAATGAGGAAAATGCTTCACTATGCGTCAAAACTATCATGGATATCATGCGTCACCAGACGAAGGTGTTGGGGGGCAAGGTCCAGCCTTTCCTGACCCTTATCCAAGAGTTATTCGAACAGATGGAATCTGTGGTGCGAGACCAGCTCAACAATAACACCGCGACAGGTATGCCATCTACGCCAGGGAACTCGCAGAACTTTCAAAACTCGCCACGACCAGGCTCACCTGTTGCCTCTGTTCCGGAACTCGGGGCGGATCCGCAACAACAGACCAGACCACTGTTGAAGGGAATGCAATCATTCAAGGTCCTTGCGGAATGTCCCATTATTGTGGTCTCAATATTCCAGGTATATCGCCAGACTGTTGCAACGAACGTAAAGCTCTTCGTCCCGCTCATCAAAACGGTACTCTTGCTCCAAGCAGAACCACAGGAGCAAGCACATAACGACGCTATCGCCAACGGCACCATATTCACAGGCGTCAGTAAGAACATCCGGAATAGAGCGGCTTTTGGTGAGTTTATCACCGCCCAAGTGAAGACAATGAGCTTCCTCGCATATCTGTTGCGCGTTTATTCTCAGCACCTGAATGATTTTCTGCCAACTCTTCCGAATATCATCGTTCGGCTCTTGAAGGACTGCCCGAGAGAAAAGTCAGGTGCCCGAAAGGAACTGCTTGTTGCCATTCGACATATTATCAATTTCAATTTCCGAAAGATCTTTGTATCAAAGATTGATGAGCTTCTTGACGAGAGAACTTTGATTGGCGACGGGTTGACGGTTTATGAGACAATGAGACCTCTTGCTTACAGCATGCTTGCGGATTTAATACACCATGTTCGAGATGCTCTAGAGCCTGAACAGATTCGGAAGACGGTTGAGGTTTATACGAAGAATCTGCAGGACAGCTTCCCGGGTACCAGCTTCCAAACAATGAGCGCCAAATTATTGCTCAATATGGCAGAGTGCATTTCCAAGATGAAAAATAAGGCGGATGCTCGTCACTACCTGATCATGATTCTTAATGCGATTGGAGATAAGTTCGCAGCGATGAACCGGCAATATCCAAATGCTGTCAAACTCTCGAAATTGAGTGCTCAGCAGTCAATTGATGCGGCACCTGACAACTATCTTGCCGAGAAAGATCAACCCCCGGATTGGGATGAGATTGATATTTTCACGGCCATGCCCATCAAGACTTCGAATCCCCGTGATCGAGGACTTGACCCTGTAGCTGACAACAAGTTTCTCTTCAAGAATTTGATGAATGGTCTGAAAAACACATTTTACCAACTCAAGGCTTGCAACGTGGGGAATACAGTCGACGCAAACAATGCACCTGCTCATTGGCAAGAAGTTTCATACGGGTTCTCGGCGGAAGAAGTTCAGGTTATCATCAAGCTATTCCGCGAAGGAGCATACGTATTTCGATACTATGAGATTGAGAAGCCCTCATCAGAATCCCCGTACTCTTCACCAGTCGAATTCATGGCAAACCACTACATGATTTCAAGTAGCAAGGAAGAAAAGGACCTGTTGGAGACCTTTGCCACGGTTTTCCATTGCATCGATCCCGCGACTTTCCATGAGGTGTTCCACGCAGAAATCCCGAAGCTCTATGATATGATCTTCGAGCATACGGCACTTCTCCATGTACCACAATTCTTCTTAGCCAGTGAAGCGACCTCTCCCAGTTTCGCCGGTATGCTCTTGCGATTCTTGATGGACCGAATTGATCAGGTTGGTACAGCCGATGTGAAGAAGTCCTCAATTCTTCTCCGCCTTTTCAAATTAGCTTTCATGGCTGTCACTCTATTTTCGAACCAGAATGAGCAGGTCCTTTTGCCGCACGTCCTAGACATTGTCACCAAATCGATCGAATTATCAACCACAGCCGAAGAGCCTATGAACTATTTCCTACTTCTTAGATCTCTATTCCGAAGTATCGGCGGTGGAAAATTTGAGCACCTGTACAAACAAATCCTTCCTCTCTTAGAAATGCTTTTAGAAGTACTGAACAACTTGCTCATGGCGGCTCGAAAGCCAGCGGACCGCGATCTTTATGTTGAGCTCTGTCTCACGGTACCAGCCCGTCTAAGCAATCTTCTTCCACATTTGAGTTATCTGATGCGTCCTCTGGTCGTTGCTCTTCGACCAGGCTCTGATCTCGTGGGCCAGGGACTGCGGACCCTGGAACTTTGTGTGGACAATCTGACAGCGGACTACCTGGATCCGATCATGGCTCCAGTTATCGATGAGTTGATGACTGCGTTGTTTGATCACTTACGACCCGCGCCATATAGTCACTTTTTTGCACACACCACGATGCGCATCCTCGGAAAGCTCGGTGGTCGTAATCGCAAATTTATGACCAGCGCTCCGCAACTCACATTCCAGCAATATTCGGACGACTTGACAAGCATCGACCTCAAGTTGATTGGTTCCAAGAAGGATCGAGCATTCCCTGCAGAGATCGGAATCGAACTTGCCATTGGAAAGCTGATGGAGATTCCCAAAGGAGCTGCCAAAAAAACCGATGCCTACTACAAGAAACAGGCTCTCACGTTAATTAAGGCACAACTGAAGCTGCGCATGGGCACTGATAGTCTACCTGAAGATTTTCCCCGAATCGTCCGATTACAAGCTCAGGATCTTTTAGCTAAACGCTACGACCAAGACTCTAACGTTGAATCGTCTGATCGGGAGCGCTCTGTGTTCAAGAAGGATGAGCAGAACACGATACTCAAAAGGCTCATCAAAGCTTGTATATTCGCTGTCTCCCTACCAGAGTTCACCACCGAAGCGACCACTCTAGTGACAAACCTGGCCAAGCATTTTACATTGCTTGCGGTTGGTCAGTCCTTTATCGAAATGAGACGATCCACACAACCCTTCGACGTCAAGGCAGGTGAAGGAGCGCTGTGGATTGACCAGGAAGTATTTGGGGATGCTCTTGTCGAATCCTTGTCTTCTGACATGCCAGCGGTACGAGAAGCTGCGCAACTCGGTATCCAAGAGATTTACGATACAACGGCAATCATCTTTGGCTCCGCGGCCGAAGTGCATCGACTGTCCTTTTTCAGCCACCTCAGCACGGTTTTCTGCCACGCATGCTACGAAGAAGAGTGGTTTACGAAAGCTGGCGGAGGGCTTGGTATCAATCTCATGATAACCAAATTTCACATGGGCGACGCATGGATTCAAGAACGCCAAATCAACTTTGTGAAGGCGCTTTTGTATGTCATTAAAGACATGCCTCCGGATCTTCCCGCGAAGACTAGAAGAGGTGCTCAAGATACTCTTGAAATTCTCTTGCGCCGAAGTATGAAGAATGCTTCCAAAGCAGATCTCGTGGTACCATCTCCGGCTCCTGGTCAACAGCAGCAGGTCAAGACCTCCCGACTTCTCCAACTTTGCGCAATCTTGAATAAGGAAGTATCTCACATGAATCGACATGTCCGAGAGGCATCAAAACATGCCCTTAGTATCATTGCAAAAGAGATAGGCGTAGAGGTTTGGGAGTTGCTCGAGAGTTCCAAGAAGAATGTCCTTGACCCCATTTACGCCAAACCACTGAGAGCTCTACCCTTCGGCGTGCAGATTGGTTTCATTGATGCAATCAACTACTATATGGGATTGAAAACCGACTTCATTGCTTTTGACGATCAACTAAATCGTTTACTTATGGAAACCCTGGCGTTGGCAGATGCTGCAGACGAGTCACTAGCTGGGAAACCATCGGAGCAAAGAACACAAGAGTCGATCATCAGTCTCCGTGTTGCCTGTATCAAAATGTTGACCACCGCAATGGGCTTCGAGGAATTTCAGAAAGGACCCACAAACCCGACTCGTACTAAAATTGTCTCGGTCTTCTTCAAGTCACTGTATTCGGATTCCAAACAGACAATTGAGGCATCCAATGACGCACTAAAGGTTGTTCTTTCCCAAACAACAAAGCTTCCAAAAGACCTCCTTCAGAATGGCCTTCGTCCTGTGCTGGCAAATCTTCAAGACCCTCGACGGCTGACTGTTCATGGTCTGGACGGTCTGGCCCGTCTACTACAACTTCTCACGACTTATTTCAAAGTGGAAATCGGCTCGCGTCTCCTCGACCACATCAAAATACTTGCGGAAACAAACATGCTGCAGCGTATTTCTTTCACTCTGATTGAGCAGAATGAATCTATGAAAATCATCGCGTCGGTCTTCAACATTTTCCACCTTCTCCCACCTGCAGCAGAAAACTTCAAGGAGAGACTAATCCTCACTGTCATGGACTTAGAGGATAGGCTCCGCCGAACATGCAACAGCCCCTTTAGAGAACCACTGTACAAATATCTCAATCGATATCCTAAGGAAGTTTGGATGTTTCTTCTTCACAAGATTGAGGACCATAAGTACGGTCGCTTTTTGGCTCAAGTTCTACAAGATCCTCAGAGTGGGCCACTCCGTGACGTTGTTGTGAATGGGGTTGATACGCTCATCAAGTACGCTGGTAATCTGGGGCACGAAAACAAAGAGACTCGATATGCGGCGGTCATCAATGCCATCAACATCATGCACTCCGTTTGCCAGTTTGAGGGGACTAACTCGTGGATGGAGGTGAAAAACCACATTGAGTGGCTCAGACATGTGGGCAAGTTCTTGGAACTGTATCTACGCACCAATACTCTTCCACCAGGACTTCGTCTTGCTGCTGAGCAAGCTGGCGAGCAGCTGATGACCATATTCACCAAGTTCTTAGTCCATCATCCCAAAGATCTTGACGCGCTATTCCTTTTCGTTGAACAAGTGACGGCCGAAAATCTCAAGGCTAGTCAGAGCCTATTCGATCACATTTACCATCACATAATTTGCAATGATTCAGTCGAATACTGGAAAGTTGTTGTGATGCGCTGTCTGGAAATATACGCGGGCAAGCTTGATGCACTGGGCAAGCCTGCTACTCAAAAGACAAAGGCTTTCTTGCTTCACAATATCGTGAACCCCATCATTGCCATGGACGTCATGCGCACCTCACGGAACCCAACACCCCCTAGGTCTCCCAGGCTTATGGACAAGGCTGTCATCGAGTCCATTCATACCAAAATCTGGAAAGTCAATGCCGGAGACTCGAATGAAGATCAGTCTGGCATCGATCATACTCGAATGGAGGTTCTTCAATTGACAGCCATGCTCGTCAAATATCACCACGCGATCTTGCAAGATGCTCGAAAGGATATCATCAAGTTCGGTTGGACGTATATTCGACTGGAGGATGTGATCAACAAGCATGCTGCATACGTCGTTATTGGCTACTTCATCGCCCATTACGAAACCCCAGCAAAGATTGTACAGCAAGTCTATTTCTCTCTCCTAAAGACAAACCAAAATGAAGGTCGAACTCTTGTAACTCAAGCTCTGGAGCTAATTGCCCCCGTCTTACCCAAGAGGTGCAATTCCGCGCCTGGAGATCGCAATCCAGTCTGGGCTCAAGCACCTCGCCGAATCCTATCCGAAGAAGGTCAAAACGTCCAACAAATGACGAGCATCTTCCACTTCCTCGTCAAACATCCAGATCTTTTCTACGACTCGCGAGAAAAATTTGTGAACCTTATTGTCGGGTCTTTGCGCAAAGTTGCTATGCCTCCAAATCCTTCCAATGAAAGCAAAAAATTGGTGCTCAACTTGATGACTATGATTTGGCAATGGGAGCAGAGGCGTGTTGAAGGAAAACTCGCATCACCAATTCGAGCTTTCTCCGAGTCTCCCAATGCGAAGAAGCGCAAACTTGATGCTTACATTGACCAAGGTTCTTCGCCTTCCCCAGCCAAGCCAGGTTCTTCTGGTGGGCCAGATCGACCTGAATACAGTATTCCCATGCTCGCACGGACTAAGATGATCAAGTATCTTGTTGAGTTCATCGCTTCCCTCAGTGAGCGATTCCCTCTCCCATCGGCTAAAAGCAAAGATGCTGCATCTACGCACGCGCCTATGCAGCCTCCTGTATCCGTGGAAATGTGCAAAAAGGCCATCTCCCTTCTCTACAACCTTCTCCAGCCTCAGTATTGGGGAGAAGCTGGTGTGGACTTGTTTCCCAACGTGACCGACCAGGTTTTGGCCAGTGACAGAACGGTTGCTGCTCTTGCGAGCGAACACTCGGAGAAGGACAAACCCGACGAAAAGTTCATCACCAACATTATAAACACCTTACAAATCGTACGAATCATCGTCAACGTCAAATCTGATGAATGGGTGCTGGAACATATGAGTGCTCTGCAGCATATTCTCGAGAAGTGTATGAAGTCGGATAATCCGGAGATTCAGGACTGCTTAAATGCTGCGGACGACAAGATTGATGAAGGCCGGAAACTGAAGCCACTTCTGAAGCGCATACTCGACGCTGTACCCGACGATGTTCCAATGGAGGATGCGGATGCTGAGGGTGAAGTAGAGGCATCAACATCGGAGATCATTACATTTTTAGCCAACACTGCGACCGAGTTGTTATCAAACAACAACTATGTTGCGGGCATTAACATATTGTGGACTTTGGCCCAACGAAAACCCTCAGAGATGGACCAGCATATCAATCAAGTTATGAAAGCTCTCCAGTCAAAGCTTGCCAGAGAACATGTTGCTCACTACAATGCGGTCACTGGCCAATCTGGCATCGTCTCTCCTCCCAGACCCGGTGAAGTTGAAGTTGCAGGCGTTATGGATACATACGATTTACAAATTCAGACTGGTCTCATGATCAAGGCAATTGATGTCATTTCAATGCGTATGGATATTCTGGGCGACAATCGCCGACCATTCTTGAGTGTACTTGCTACTCTCGTAGAGAAGTCCCTTAGCAATCCCCTGTGTCTGAAGATCCTCGACATGGTAGAGACGTGGGTCTTCAAGTCCGAAGGGTCATGGCCCACATTGAAGGAAAAGACTGCTGTATTGCACAAGATGCTGACCTTCGAAAACCGAACTGATCAAACCCTTTTGATCAAGTTCCTGGAGTTGGTTATCCGACTCTATGAGGATCCGAAAATTGCCCGTACAGAACTCACCGTTCGCATGGAACATGCATTCCTCATCGGTACCCGAGCCCAAGATGTCGATATGCGAAACCGCTTCATGGCAATATTCGACAAGAGTCAGTCGAAGACTGCCAGTGCAAGATTGAGCTATGTCATTACTTCTCAGAATTGGGATACTCTCGCAGAGTCATACTGGCTAGCACAGGCTTCGCAACTACTTCTTGGGGCAGTAGACACCAACACCCCGGCCCAATTGCACTCGGAGGATTTCCGAGTTGTTCCTGCTTCGACAATTTTCTCCACGTATTACAACGATTCGCGAGCTACTACAATTCCATCAGATCCAAAGTACGATAGCCTAATGGTAGGCCACAAGCGATTCCTTGCCGAACTCTCCGATGTCAAGGTTCGCGACATCATTGACCCAATCAGTCAATTGCAGCATCTAGAGCCCAAGATGGCACACCAAATCTGGGTTGCCCTTTTCCCCATCTTCTGGGCTGCCACACCCAAAGACGAGCGAAGCGAATTGGAGCGCGGCATGGTTGCTTTGCTTACCAAAGACCACCACTCCCGCCAGGTCGACAAGAGACCAAATGTTGTACAGTCACTCCTCGAGGGTGCTGCCAAGTCGTGGCCGGAATGTCATATTCCACCTCATGTCCTTAAATTTGAAGCCAAGACTTACGACGCGTGGTACACTGCTCTTGTTCAACTTGAAAATGCAGCAATCAAGCCCGATGTAGACAGTCCATTGGTTCGAGAAAGCAATTTAGATGCTCTGGTTGAATTATATGCTGGCTTACAAGAAGATGATCTCTTCTATGGAACTTGGCGTCGACGATGCCAGTTCGTGGAGACGAATGCTGCACTCTCGTACGAGCAGAATGGTATGTGGGATAAAGCTCAACACATGTACGAGGCTGCACAAATCAAGGCTCGCACTGGTGCCATTCCATTTTCGCAGGGTGAATACATGCTCTGGGAGGATCATTGGGTTCTCTGCGCCCAAAAGCTCCAGCAATGGGAAATCCTCTCTGATTTCGCCAAACACGAGAACTTCCAGGACTTGCTTCTGGAGTGCGCATGGAAACAAACAGACATGTGGCAGACCGCTGACAATCGCGAGTCTCTAGACAACCTCATCAAGGGTGTAATGGATGCTCCTACTCCAAGAAGAACTTTCTTCCAGGCTTTCATGTCTTTGCTTAAATTGCACAACAAAACCGAAACACCAGCTGAATTCAGCAAGGTTTGCGATGAAGCAATACAGCTTTCCATTCGCAAATGGCACCAGCTCCCCAAAGGAATCACGAACGCACATATTCCTCTTCTACAGAACTTTCAACAATTGGTTGAGTTGCATGACGCCAGTGTCATCTGTCAAAGCCTAGCTCAAACAAGCAAACAAAACCTGGACACCAAATCTGGCGAGTTGAAACTACTCCTTGGTACTTGGCGAGATCGACTACCAAATGTCTGGGACGATATCACAGCTTGGCAAGATCTGGTTACTTGGAGACAACACATCTTCGGTCTTATCAATACCACATACTTAGGCCTGTTACCCCAGCAGGGACAGAACGCTAACGGAGCTTCTTTCGCCTACCGAGGATATCACGAGACTGCATGGATCATCAATCGTTTCGCGCATGTTGCACGCAAACATCAGTTACCTGAAGTCTGCATCAATCAGCTTAGTAGGATTTATACCTTGCCCAACATCGAGATCCAGGAAGCTTTTCTGAAACTTCGAGAACAAGCGAAGTGTCATTACCAGAATCCTACGGAACTAACCAATGGACTCGACGTCATCAACAACACCAACCTCAATTACTTTGGACCCAATCAGAAGGCAGAGTTTTACACGCTCAAGGGCATGTTCTTGGAGAAGTTGGGTCAACGTGACGAAGCTGCTGAAGCTTATGGGATGGCTTTGTTCTTCGACATCAAATTACCAAAGGCTTGGGCAGAGTGGGGGTATTACAATGATCGTCTTTTCAAAGAGAATCCCACAAATTACTCTTACGCCAAGAATGCATTAAGTTGCTATCTCGAAGCCGCAGGTTTATTCAAGAATGCAAAATCGAGAAAATTGCTCACCCGAATCCTTTGGCTTTTGAGTCTCGACGATACAGAAGGCACACTATCTGCGCAGTTTGATGAATACAGAGGTGAAACACCTGTATGGTACTGGATCACCTTCATTCCTCAACTCTTGACTGGTCTTGGCCACAAAGAGGCAATCAAAGCCCATGGTATCTTGGCTAAGATTGCCAAGTCGTATCCCCAGGCTCTCTACTTCCAGCTGCGCACGAGTCGTGAAGACATGCTTGCCATTAAAAAGAATTTAGAGTCACGCGAACGGCAACAGAAGGCAAGACAGGCTGCCCAACTAGCACGAGCCAACGGCGGCGGTTCAGGTGACGGATCTGTCAAACCAAATGGCTCACCAAATGTTCAACGACCGGAAACTCCAGCTGCTCGACCTCAAAGTGCTGCTGGATCCAGACCTGGAACTGCCAACCCTGAGGGCAGCAACTCCATCAAGAGTGAGCCCGTCGACAAAAAGGTTCCAATGAATGGCGAAGCGGATGGGGAATCCAAGCCAGTAAAGGCGCAGGCACCATGGGAGCACACCGAATCTATTCTCTCAACTCTCAAGACTGCCTTCCCTCTGTTGGCACTGTCAATGGAATCAATGGTGGACCAGATTTCCAAGCATTTCAAGTGCTCTCCCGACGAAGATGCATATAGGTTGATTACAGCTTTACTCAACGATGCACTATCTCATGTTGGTCGAAATCCTGCTTCATTTGCCCAAGATGTGAAATTACCTTCTGCTACAGAAGCGAACATTACCAGATTTGCAGAGACGATTCTACCAGCACATATCCGCACATCATTTGAGGTAGACTTTGTTCGGAAGATGCCTACAATGTATGAATACATCCACAAGTTGCGGAAATGGCGTGATAAATTCGAGGCGAAGCTTGATCGACGAAATCCCAATGCCAAATTAGAGGGATTCAGTCCCCACCTCAGCGAATTCCGTTTCCAGAAGTTTGACGAGGTGGAGGTACCAGGACAATACTTGCAGCACAAAGACAAGAACCAAGATTTCATCCGTGTTGAACGCTTCTTGCCAAATGTTGACTTGGTTCGTGGCATCGGCGTCTGTCACCGCCGTTTAAAGATTCGAGGACATGACGGTAGCATCCATCCTTTTGCTGTACAACACCCTGCAGCTCGCCACTGTAGACGCGAGGAGAGAATATTGCAACTGTTCAGACACTTCAACGGCAGTCTCAGCAAACGCAAGGAGAGTCGACGACGCAACCTCAATTTCCATCTCCCACTTATGGTCCCTCTGGCACCTCATATTCGTATGGTTCAAGATGACCCGACTTACGTATCGCTTCAGGGTATATTTGAGGATCATTGCAGAAAGAGTGGCATGTCGAAGGATGATCCAGTTTTGTTTACCATGGAGAAAATGAGATCATTGTCAGAAAGCAAGGTAAGTTTATACGACTTGGATAATGAAATTCTACTAACACTTCATCAGAAGCATCCCGCTGATCAATCAACCACTGCGAAGTTGGAGACGTTTGCTGCTATTCAAGAAAAATGGGTTCCACACAACCTGGCTCTGGAATACTTCACAAAGATCTACCCCACGTACTCTGACTTCTGGTTATTCCGACGACAATTTTCATACCAGTTTGCGTCTCTCACGTTCATGACCTATATCCTGCATATGCACAACCGGTATCCACAAAAGCTCAACATCGCTCGAGGAACAGGAAATGTCTGGGGCTCAGAATTGATGTCTTGCATGACGGCCAACAAGGCCTTTTTCCACAACCCCGAACCGGTTCCCTTCCGTCTCACACCCAATCTCCAAACACTCATGGGACCTCTCGCAACCGAGGGTATCTACAGTTGCGCCATCATGGCCATTGCGCGCTGTCTCACCGAGCCGGATTTCGAACTCGAGCAGCAACTCAGCTTGTTTGTTCGGGATGAGATGATCCATTGGTTCACAAACAACCACAGGAATTCGCAGATGGAAGAAGGGCAATTGAGAGACACGGTACAAACGAACAGTGAGCTCATCGTCAAGAGAACTTTGAGTCTTGCGCAGTCGCCGGCTGGTGCTCTTCCAGCGAACCAGACAGTCATCGATTTGATCGCCAAGGCGGTAAATCCTATCAACTTGGCTCAATGCGAGGCATTGTTTATGCCATACTTGTGATTGATGGGGCTCCTTTTCAAAGATAGGAGGGAGGTGGTGATTATGTTGGTAGTTAGATGAGTGTGTACTGATACCGAAATGGGAAGGGAGCCCTAATTTTTTTCTTTTGTTTTGCAACCATGAGCTGCGAAGGGGGCTTTATATGGCTTGATTTTTGTTTTAGCGTTGGCGTCGGATTCTTCTTTTGCTGTCTTGGGGGGGGAAATGGAGAATTGGGCATTGGCTTTACGGTGGTTGCTGGAAGATAGAGATTGTATTTGGGCCAAAGTGCCCTGTTAATGATATTATAGTCATGATGGTTCTTTTACTAGAACGAAAATAGCCGAATTTGAGCATAATTCTTTTTGACAGTTGATGTTGTATGTGATGATGTGATACTTGCAGTGCTTGTGTTCTGATTGAGCCCCCTGTCGTGACCTTAACTACTGGGGGAGGGAAGCCGACTGCGGGGTTTGGGGGATGCCGATGGGGTACAGACACCAATACATCACATCGAACCCGAGCGTCGAGACGAGCGCTAAACGCAGGGGAGGGGCCGCCGCTAGGGCGCAAAACGTTTTTACACTTGGGTTGGTCAGAAGATGGTTTCCACGTGGGCTCGTGGGAAATTGCCGCTTTTGGGTACGGAATCTCACTGCTTGTGGAAGGATAAAGGTTCGGCAGGAGGAGGCGGTTCCCCAGGCCACTACCTATCGCACCCTTTCGTGTGCGTTACAATTTATTTGAATAAAGGGGGGGGGGTACGGTGTAGTAGGAAGTGTGCATGTTACACTGTTACAGGATGGGATACTGGTTTGGGAACTACTTGTACTCGCAATTTATGATTTCTCCTGGAACTTGGTTTAGGACATGGTCTCGCGGTCTTCGATAAACTCTGGGGTAGAAGTTGCTTTGTTTTGGTATTACAAGTTAAAATTTGCTTAACGTATGGTAGGAGACATACTAGAAGTAAGTACGCCGTTCCTCGGTGGAAATATTAAATCGCTACAACCTATATAATGACAAATGTGTAACGCCACTCCCCATGCTCCGAATAAAACGCCGGCGGTATGCTCTGCTAATTGTTTATCACAAATATAATTTCCGTTTCCGATGATCCAACCTTGGTTTGGCTGCCTTGTTTTGTGATTTGATGTGATGTATTATGGATCGTAATGTGAGAAGCTGCTCGTGAGGGAATGTGGGTTTGCGAGATGAAATGAAATTTTGCTAGTAATGCAGCAGTGATGTACACGAAGCGGGGCGTTTCGTGTAGCATAATGTGGGTGGGTGATGTCGATTTTGCGTGGATCGGAGGTGGCTATCATTGCGCTTGTTGTTTTACGAGCGTGCAAACCCGCACACCGTGTGATCCCGAGTATGGTTCTCCTTCTGTGAACCAAGACTGGCTCATTCACTTGTACTCTCTTTCTTCCTCCAAGCTCCAACCATTCCTTCTTCCTTGCTGGTCGAGGCTGAATCGGCTCCTGGGGTTCTAATACTTCTTTACACCTTGAACGTTCTCCGAAATTTAGAAATATATCTCTTCAACTTTTCCAGCCATTTCTTCGCCTTCAATTCCGGCTTCCTTGCTCCCCTTGGAGACCTATGCGTACCCCAGGAGTAAGTTTGTGTGCCATCATTCATATACGTTAGATCCAAGTCTGCAAGTGAGACAGGGCAGACACTAGTAGGTCTTGATTGAAAACTCTCGTCCCCCGAAAAATAGGTAAAAGCAAGTCCTTGACGTGGGATTTCCGTTCCGATATTTGGTACGAAAGGACCAGAATTGTAAAAAGGACTACAGCCGGTGTTAGACACATCTCCATCCAAATTGGGGAAGTTGTCAAAGTCGACGTCCCCATCAAATAATTGGCCAGGTCCAGTTATTGGCTGATCTAGTGAAGTCATTCCTAGAAGATCATCAGGGTTTTTCCCTATGGGAGGACCCGACGTGGGTTGGATGTATTGATTATCGGGGGTCGTTGGGAAAGGATCGTGGAGAGGAGGTTGCTGGAATGGGCTGGGGTTATTCGATATCGGATTCGGCTCAGTAGCCCATACACTACTTGGATTGGAAACATTGACGAGGTAACCAGAGCTAATTGAAGGTGATCGTTTATTCTCGGTCGGTGGACTATTCCACATACCGAGACTTGCACCTGAATCTTGTCGCGATTTCATGGCGTCGTAGAGAGCATTATCTGGACATCTCTCCGGATCACACTTTGTTATATTAGCATCGTCTCTCCTTCTCGTTTTGGGTTTTCGAAAACATACTTTCGTCCGAGCCTTTCTATGCTTTTCACATACAGATCCCGTAACTCTGTTTAATTTCGCTCGCTCCCGCTGCGAATCGGTGAGCCTTCCTTTCCTCCCCTTCTTTATGACAGAACTTCCTTCGAGTTTCAAGAGACTCGATCCTGGTGGTCCATCATGGCGACCTGGACCTGACGTCGAGTTTGGTCTCCTAGAGTTTCCATTGGGAGAAATTTGAGGTCTAGTCCTTTCCTGTAACGACCGGACCCTTTGGGGCGAATTTCCATGAGAAGGTGGTGTTGGTGCTAAGTGATTGGGCGAATATGAGTCGAGCTCAAGGTGTTGTTCTTGGCCTTGAAATCCGTAAGCTCCTCCCTGAGGCCCCATATATCCGGGAATGAGCTCTGATTTGATAAAGAGAAAAGGCTTCTGCACAGCTCGCCTTTCCTCCACTGCGATAGCGTGTGCGACGGCCAGTTGCATCTTCTCCTCCAGAGATTCATTTCCAGCAAAGTGGAAACTGAGAGCGTTGGCAAATCCGATGGACTTAGGATCCGGATCAAAATGCAGGCTACGATCAGCCTTTCGGGTGATTGTGAGCGCAAACCTCTGTGCCTCGTCCATCTCGAAATCGCCCCTTCCCCTCAAATGTCGCTGCAATCGCGTCGCTCAAAGGGTGCGGTTTCGTGTTCAATCAGTGCACAGTTCGATCCGGTCACGGCAGACAAAATCAAGGAGAAAAGGGAAAGTTTGGGGAGAAGGCCTCTTCAAATCCTCTTGCGTTGGAAGTTCAGGTTCGGACCCCACAGCCTAGATTCCACGTGATATGTTTTCTCCTCGCGTTCACATCACGGTAACGGATGTGGAAGCTTGTGGGCTTTTAAGATTACCGCTGTTCAATATTCGGCGAAGTCCCCGAGGTCGGATGATGGGCCTGTCGTTTCGCTATTTTGGTATGCAGGGAACCAATAAGCCAAATGTTGGTTTTTCGTCTAAGTCGGGCGAGGCACAATTCTGTAAATATTGGGGGCTGAAAGAAGAAATTTGGCGGCAAACGGAACATTAAAGAAATGCAAAGACGGAGAGAATATTGTTCGGGTAATCAAGTGGAAGTTTGTCAGCGGGTATCTTATGAAAATAGACGACGAATTGTCCATCTAGCTTTCGCTAAGCGTCAATGTGAATAGGAGAGCCAAAAGAGCCGCTGGAAGTATCCCTTTTAAAGCGGCGATATACAACTTCGTACAACCTCAGCCAATGACAGCTCAAAATAGTATCGTTACAGAGGCATTGCCAGGTACTACGCCACATCGGAAGATTTCAAAGCCAATAAGGAAGGAGACCCGTAAGCACACACATACATTACCAGAACTTTCCTCGCCACGTTCATTCATGCAGTGATGATACATTAGTGAGGCCATGTGGCGTATCACCACGATCGTGGAAAATCTCCAATGATGCGGGTATTGTTAGAGATTAGCCCCGTGGTGAGGCTCCTGGTTCCTCCTTACTGTGCGGAGCGTACTTACGAGAGCGGGGTGATCATTGGGCCATGGCCCTGGTAGGCGGCTATGTGCCCGAATTTGGCAATTGGTGCTACCGTGATGCATAGCTCCCGTCGTATGATTGAACGAATCCGGTAACCCAGTCGCCTCAGTTTGAGGCAACCGATTTCTCCTGCACGATGCTGCACGACGCAGGAGACAAATTTCCCATACACGCTTGATAACATCGCATTGGTTATGTCAAAAACACGATGCCTCAAGAAGTCGGCTGTGTCACTTTCCCAAGAAATTAGGAATACCACCATTTCAATGGTGATGAAGGCATGTTACATGTATTTCAAGATCTTTGCCGAAGGATTTCCTTTAGACCTTCCATCCATTCTGCATGGAATGGGGTATTTCAGAAACATGCCATGGCATTCCAAAGTGTCGAGTGAAGTTCTTAATAGACCGCGTGCCCTTCAGTCACCAAGAACGTACAGATAGGGAGTTTCTTTTTACCTTTTGGTGCTCTTGTTCTTTCTAGGAGTTTTCTATGAAATTCTTGTTAATAGGTTATCTCTTGTAGCTTTATTTGTCAACGGAATTGCTTGAGGTAAAGCAATAACACACAGTTGACTTTGCTTACCGAAACAAGGTCAAACATATCTACAAGTAAACATCTCCAAGTCGTCTCTGATAACAAAGATTCTAAAAACTTTGCATTTATACCCTAAAAGGTTTACACCAGGACTTTGCCCCTGGACGAAAAAATTTCAGGTACACATGATTCGTTGTTTCCCTTTAAACCCCAAGGAAACAGATCACCTGTTCGCTTCTAGTGTTACTTTCGAAGACAATTTCTGTATAAACATTATCTAGGAAAGATCTGAACTCATTCTAGTGCGGATTTAAGGCAGAATAGAAGTCAAAGGAACTTCCACAGTCATTACGGAGGAATTAAATATGCGACCGCCCGTGTAAAGTTGTACATAATGTAGATAAACTCAAGCACCTTTTTGCTGCTATTCTTAGTTGATAATAGGATTTGATATCTGGGGTTATTATTTTCGGGCTACTTGTAAAAATGCTGACCTGTGGTAATATTACCGATCATAAAGTTGTTCCACATACGAATTCCGTGACAAGTAGTATTTACTTTTCTAGAAAGTGAGTTCGGAAGTTCCTATTTCAATTCTCAGACTCTAGCTTCAGGTGGTTTTTCTACAGTAAAGCAACTTTATTTACTTTACTTGCCAGAACAGAACAGATTAGTATGTAGTCAGCAAATCCTCTCAAAGCTTCATCCGTTAAATTTGTAAACAGGAAAAGAACTTTACTTAAAAATGGTTTCTAAACATGCTAGTCTGCCAAAGATTGAGAGGATTCATAGACGTGGTCTTGAAGCATGTTTTCGCATGATATTTCTGAGTAGTGATCTAGGAGAATTGAAGTAGGAAGAATCATCAGAATAGAAGTTTTTGAGCTGGATTGGGCTGATGAAATTTCACTGAACCATTAGAGCCCTAATATTATTTATTGTCAGGCCATCCCTATTCCCAGCATTACAATAAACCATTACATCTAATCCCTATCATCGTTCAAATTGCATCAAGCTCGATTCATCTCCAACTTCCACCTTAGCAGTTACAAGAGCTATAATATCTTTTAATTACCCTTGTCGCTCTATATCTCGCACTCACTGGCGAAACCAGCATTGTAAACGATCTAGAATTATCCGATTTCCTCACTTAACAGCTTTTGTTCTTTAACATCGTTTTGTTTCTTCTTAAAATCATAAGCCCTACCTTAGCAACTTTACAAACATCAAAAAACTCAACTCAAATATAAGAATGAAATAAAGAATAGCCCACGAAACACAGGTCGTAGGTTGTATTTATTTTTCTAGACCAGACACAATCTGGTGCCTCTCCTAATACAACTATCTTAGGATACACTCTATACTCAAATATTCCAGTGAATAATCTGAAAGATGTGGACGATATGTGATGAAACATTTCTCATAGCAAGGATTAAGAGGCAAAGAAACATTATCTAGAATAGGTCAAATATATCTAATAGTTAAATAGCCAGATCAAAACAATTCCAAGGACAGAAAGTCATCGGAAAAGCGTCATTTCGACACACGATAGTCCAACGACTTCTCCTAACTCGTTTGATCTGTCTCGTGCTCCATGTCGTATCGGTTCTGGATTAATGACATATTTATTGAACAAGACTTGCCAGACATACCAGGATATGAATGTTTAGGCTTTTAGAAATACACATTTCAACTGTGATTACATGTATATTATGGAATGGGCTGTCGCGAATCAGAATGGGTGTTATTTTAACCAAACAGAGGGGCTTTTTTCTACTATTAATTGAGTTTGCTATCTGCTACCAGGGTCGGTCGAGAGGCTCATAGTAGGCAATAAAAGCCGGCAGTGTAACGTACCTGCCTAATTTGACGTTAAGACAGATATCGTGGGCAATTTATTCTAAAAGGTTGGAACAATAAGTAAAATAGGCAGGCTATTTACTGCCACTTTTTGTCCACAGCAAAGTAGGAACAAAAGGCTAGATTTTGTGATAGAAACTACCTTTATCACAGGTTAAAATACTAAATTCATTTCCAGTACAAATACTAAATCTCCAATACTTTAATTCCAAATTAGTTGAAAAAGTTCGAGGATTACCTGCCTGAGCTCCCAGGTATTTAAACAATTTATTTGTGGGTCATGTCACGTGAACGGAGTGGTAACCAATAGTTTGCGTGAGAAAAAAGTGGGGGCCCACCATCGATCGATTTTCGAAAAGTTCGCCCAGAATTGTGAGCTGGATTCTATCGACAAACTTTCGACAACCCACGACAACCATCATATCCCTCGAGATGGCCTCCCGACCAACCGTCACCATCTTGTCCGCCGATGGCACTGCCAGCGGTGCGACCCACCCTCTTCCAAAGGTACGAATTCTCGAATGCGATCCCTCTCGAAGTTTGCGTTGCGCGCGGATGGAAATTTGGATATTGGAGGGATGTAAGGCTGATGAGGAATTGCAATAGGTTTTCACCGCACCAATCCGTCCAGATATCGTCCAAACCGTCCACACCGGAGTTGCGAAGAACAAGCGTCAGCCATATGCCGTAGCTGAGAAGGCTGGTCACCAAACCTCTGCTGAGTCTTGGGGTACTGGTGAGTGCAAAATATTTTATACATCGAATGCCTTGGGTGGGACATGGAATTATGAGAGGGAATACTTTGTGCGAGCTATACGGAGGGCTATACGTCAAGGGATGGACCAGAGGGAACGATTGGAAACTTTACAATGGAGGGGTTGAGCGGAAGCTAATTTTTATATCTTCACAGGTCGTGCTGTTGCCCGTATTCCCCGTGTTTCTGGAGGAGGAACTCACCGTGCTGGTCAAGCCGCCTTCGGTAACATGTGCAGATCCGGTCGTATGTTCGCACCTACCAAGGTCTGGAGAAAGTGGCACCAAAAGATCAACCTTGGTCAAAAGTGAGTATTGACGATTTCTGCGAGCCATGGAAGAATATACTGACTTGAACACAGGCGATTCGCAACCGTTTCTGCCTTGGCTGCTTCTTCCGTTCCAGCTCTCCTTATGGCCCGTGGTCACCAAGTGTCCTCCGTCCCAGAGGTTCCTTTGGTTATCAACTCCGAGGTTTTCAAGGGTGCTGCCATCACCAAGACCTCCGCCGCTGTTGGTCTCTTGAAGTCAGTTGGTGCCTCCGCAGATGTCGACAAGGTCAAGAACTCCCGAAAGCTCCGCGCCGGTAAGGGTAAGCTACGTGGCCGCCGTCACCGTCAACGTCGTGGACCTCTCGTTGTCTACGACCCAGAGGTTGACGGAAAGGAGCTCTCCCTCGCTTTCCGCAACATCTCCGGTGTTGAGACCTGCTCCGTTTTCGCTCTTAACCTTTTGCAACTCGCACCAGGTGGACACCTCGGACGTTTCATTATCTGGACCTCTTCTGCATTCAAGGCTCTTGATGACATCTACGGTTCCACCACTGTTCCTTCCGCTCTCAAGAAGGACTTCCTCCTCCCATCAAACGTTGTTCAGCAAGCTGATATCGGCCGTCTCATCAACTCCTCCGAAATCCAGTCCGTTATCCGAGCAGCTAAGGGTACATCCAAGACCAAGCGTGCTGGTGTCCAGAAGAAGAACCCTCTCCACAACAGACAGGTTCTCCTCCGATTGAACCCATATGCCGCTGGTTACAGCAAGGAGAAGATCGGTACCAAGGGATTGGATGCTGGTAAGCCAGAGCGTGCCTCAAAAACACCGTTCGCGGCTGTCTTGAAGGAGGATTAGAGTGGTGTGACTTCTAATCTTCAAAATTCTGTTTTTCTCGCGGGTTTTTCCTTGATCATGCAAAAAAAGGATTGCATGGAAGGGGGGGTGTCTTTTGTTAACGGCGCTGCTTGTGTGGGAATCCTAGCTAGCTGGCTGATGTCTCCATCAAATAATGAAGACAAACGATTTCAAATACACCCACAAAAATGAGTATACATCAAATAAGTGTATACGCAAATGTAATAATGTTTTATGACCTACTATGAATATATGATGGCCCCATCGTTGACCCTCGCATCTCTAATATAGCTCTCCTTTTTCAGGCATTAATTGTAGATGCGCCCTAGAACAAATTGCCCTACCAAAATCTTCTTATCCGCTAATAACTAGATTACCTGTAGTAGAGTGAATAGCTTACCCCCCCTTAGCAGAAGTACACAAGGGTGACGTTGAAGTCGAAGATATCAGTAGATGTAGTTGATCTAGTAAAGGTGGGGGGGGGCAAACCGTAAGCCTTTTATTAAGCGGTAAGCTAGATCGATTTTAGTGGATAAGCTGGTGGTTGAGCGATAAGCGGGATTGATATTTTGGGCTAAAAAGCACTATGCTAAAAAGGAAGGTCAAGCAGCAAGCTATCAAAAGGGAAGTAAACTGGTAAAACACTGAAAACGGAGGATAAGCCGAGAAATGGGGAGTAAGCTATCAATTTACAGGAAGTATATACGAGTTAGTTTACAACCCCGTGAATCTTGGGAGGAAGGAAGGATAATCCGAATACGAGTGACGTTCCACGAAGGGGGAACCCCCTAAATACTACTCCCGAGATACATATTATCCACAAATAGCGATAAACACCAAGTACTCTACGAACACCTACTCTTTATAGTACACGCGCAAGACAAGTAGAGAATCGACCTTATTTACTTGATCTCTCCCAAGTCCTCGGGGATGAAATATATGTGACCCACTTTGGTAATAATGAGATAGGTTAGAGTGTTCTACACTCTTACATCAGAAAAACAACAGTAAGAAATATAACGATCGACGCAATGAATTCCAATCTTCACAGGAATAAAGCAATTCCGTAAAAAGTGGATAAACCAGTTAAGGGAGATCTATCTACCTATCCCCCTCAACCCCCTCACCCACACAATAAATCTCACAAAACCGCAGTAACAAATCTTTTCTCGATTGTATTGTATTGTATTGCAATAACGGCACTCCTCCCACCTTCCTCCTCCCTCCCCCAAAGAGAAAGAGGGTAGGTACCAGCAGCCATCCATCATCTATCCGCAAGCTAACTAACTAAGCTACTCCCTCTCCATACCATCATCATCATCATCATCACCCTAAAAAACAAACCATCTGGCTCTGCTCTCTACTCCCTACCATACGCGAGTTCCTCGAGTAAACAACTCAAGCTACCTCTCATCCACTTCATCTCATCCGCTTCGTCTCAGCCACATATGAAAAATATAAAGAACTCCAAACACCAAATAAGTAAAAGCTCAAAATGCAAATCAATCCCACTCGAAGTGGCCTCAGGTCATTTCCCACTCGAAACTCATAGCTCATAGTTTAGAGTCAATGGAAGTCAATAATGCAGAAACCCCCTCCCTCCCGTACCACCCATTCGCAATCATGAGGAAAAAAAAGAGAACACGAAAAAAATGAAAAGTGAAAAGTCACACCCATGACCCAGTGTCTCCTGTCTCCCCTTTGTACAATTACCATACCTCCAAGTAGCAAAATCACGAGGTGACTAGCTATATGTCTCTTCCGATCCTCGCTCAGTGCCAATGCCATATCATACCAAACCAAAGCAAATCAAAGCAAATCAAAGCAATAATACCCTTAAGCAATACCCCCAGCAGGTCTTACTCAGGTCCACTCACTCATTGCAAATGATTTCCCCACCGTCCCGGTGCCCCACTACCACTAGCATGTCCCGCCTCCCCAAAGATACCCCGAGCAGGAAACTCGCCAGGCGCAGGACTGTTACCACGACTACCATTCGCACTGATAACGCGATTAATGCTGCGTTGCGGACCCCCAGGACTCATCGTGCCAGCGCCCATGCGTGGACTACGTGGAACACTTGTGCCTCTCGTGCCTCCCCGTCTCGCATGCGTAGAATTTCGAAATTCCTCCGTCCGACGCTCCAGTTCGCGAACCAACTCTTCATTCTCGGCTTTGAGCTCGCGGATATGATCAAGGTATTGGTCGATGGCGCTATCGCGAGCGATCTCGTGAATCTTGACGGCGTTTTCGGAGGCGGCCGCGCGGAGGTTCTCGACTTCGGTTTCAAGAAGGCGAGTCTTGCGAACTGCTTCGCCAGCCGTGTAGGAGGCGGTTTGGTATTGGTTGCGTGTGAAAGCTAGGTCGTTATCCAGTGAAGCTTGACGCTTCGTGAGCTTCTCGTTTTCAAGTTGGAGGTTGTGCATGGCTTCTTTGATCTCGTTGAACTCGACGATGGATGGGATGGAGGATCCGAGAAGTTGGGCACGCGCTGTTTTTAGATCGGCGTCAGCGATTTCATGTGCGGCTTTCAATTTTTGAAGCTGTTCAAATCGGGAGTCGTGCTTGCGTCGCAACTCGGTCTCTCTTGCAATCGAAGCGTTCATTTCTTTCTCGAATTGGGCCCGTTCGTTCAATGCCTCTTGGAACCTGGGTTGGACAATGTTAACGCCTTCCTCCAGCGAAGTATTTCTCGCCTCCAATCTTGCATTGAGTGCGCTAATTCTCCCTTCTTTGGCTAATGACTGCTGGAGATCGTGTTCGAGGTTTTTGATCTGGGACACCATTAGTAAAATTCAAGTGAAATGGCTATCATATTACATTTTTATGAAGTACAGCCAGCTCGTCCGTGCCGGTGTTTGCAGAAGACTTGTCTTGGGTAGCACCAACTCGAGTCGCAAAGTCAAGTTTTGGTTCGCTTGAAAATGGGGATAGCCTCAATCTCTTGGGGGTATCGTGTGTGCTCGAATCGCCTCGAGTCTGTGAAAGTTAGCCATTATCATCGTGTTAAATGAAGGGCACAGCCTACCCGTTGTCTCTTCGTACTGCCGTCCCTCTGGTGCAATCGAACATCATCATCCTGGCGCTCCATCAATCTAGCATTATAGAGACCGACTTGAACTAAGATCTTCCCCCCATTGACCTCGATGAGCGGCATATTTGGTACAGGCCACTGATCCAAAGGATCGTCGTCGATGATAAATGTCGCAAGTGCCTTTGCAGCTTCCGGCGGCGAAGGGTATTCGGGACCGAGCTTTCCAACCTCGTCCTCGATCTGACTCAAGTAGTCAACCAAGAGAAGGTAGCGATCGTTGGAAGAGATTGCCTTGTCGATGCACAGGTTGAGGTGCTCAATTGAATGGGTGACAAGAAGCGAGACGAGAGGCGCCAACGGCTTACCAGGGATTTCCCGTAACGCCGATAACCCATCCAACTCGGAACTTGAACTAAAGAGAACAACCAAAGATGCCGGCCTCCATTTAAGCCCATTTTGAAGATTGGAATCAAGTTCAACAAGGGAGATTTGCAATGAGCCATCCATACGGCTATCAAAGTAGATATTTGCGGCTCCATCGGTTCTGCTGAATTCATGGTGTATGAGAAGTGCTTCAAGGATCTCTGTCATTCTTCCAGGTCGCGATAGAATGACCAGATGCTTGTCCGCCTTGCGCATTTCCATGATCAACTCAGCAATGAAGATACACTTCGTGCTTACTGTCTCAGCATATCTCGCCTGAACGTCTAATGGCTCTTTTCGCTGTGTCGAATAGTCGTTGTCAATCAAATCCAGATGATCACAAGTCTTCCCTAACTCATCAAGCATCACATCAATATCCGTCGCTGCATCAACATCGTTCTCATTCTCGATGAAGTCCAGCCGTGATTGCTTGTTGTTCCGCAAAGTTTGCCCATAGGTATCCCGAACAGACGCAATCAAAGGTAGGGGAATGATAAACTCATTTTCTTCTAGAGATAGAATGTTTAAGGTTTTTTGAGCGATGTCTGATTCGACTTCGGGTTCCTCAGATTCTCTTTCAGATGCCCTTGGAGAGAGAGGCGGTTCGGAAACTTGAACGGGAGCGGGCTTATCGATGGTCGTTTCGCGCAGAGGCAGCGGCTGGGTGGGTATTGCTGGAGCAGGTGGCGTGGCTGGGAGAGTAGATGCACTTCTTGCTGCTAAACGTTCTGCGGCTCTCTTTTCTGCAGCTTTAACACGGGCAGCCTTCATCAAAAGCCTCGTATCCTGAGTTGGATCATCAACTATAGAGGAGTCTTCCATGGCTGAAGATGACAATAGTTCCGGGGTTCGTTCAATGCTTCGCACCGCACCACTTGACACGGGCGATTCAGCTTTCCTTTCCTCCTTTCGCGTTTCGCGCTCAGAACTTTCCCGATGTCTAAAGCCCGCCGTTGGCAATGATTGAGACGCTGAACTGGTGGACGTTGATCTGAACACAGGAATTTGTGGAGATTCGCTGCTCGATACAGATGAAAATCTTGTATCAACGTTGTTATCTGGCTGCACAAGCGAGCTGCTCTGGATTGAAACAGATGGTTGGCGATTGTATGCTAGTAGAGAAATCGACCTAACAGGTGAAGGGGAGTTAGATCGCGGTGGTACCGAGGAACTTTCTGAGGCAGTTTCACAGGTTGGTTGAAGACTCCGTATCTCTTCAGCCAGTGATGTCTCAATCTGTGGGGAGGGCACCCTAGATGCTGGAGCAGATCGTGAACTAAGCTGTGGTGGCAATTCAGAAGAATTGGAAGGGTTTTTGCAGATAGCTTGATGCGACAATACAACTCCAGAGGAACGCGATGGTTGGTATTGCTGAGACTCGAAGTCCGATGATTCGAAGGTCTCCGGTATCTCTTTGTCGATACTTTGTTGGATTTGGTCGGAAGGGGTAGCCTGACTTTTTAACGAATTAGAAAATCTCGACTAACATCGAAACTAAGAAAATAATCTACTAGCCAGATACTGATCGGGAACTACCAGCTTGGGACTATGCTATGCTTGATTGCTACTAGTCTGACCCAACTTTGGGTTCAAAAACATATTCTTCATCCGTCATTAGCACCCGTGCAAGCTTGCAACAGGATTGACTTCAAATGAAAAACTTTCCCGGTTAAATGAACGTACCGGTAGCTCAAAATGCTGCAAAGGAAAATTAACGACTAACCTTTCTTCTACTACTAACTCACTGTTTTCAATCTCGATATGTTCCTGTTCTTGCGAAAAAAATGAAACCTGAGTTTGAAACCCCTGCTTTTCCGAACTTTGCTCTTGCTCCACGGACTCGACTTGCGGATCAGTTTCCTCTTCTCTGGAAGAAAACTCAAGACTTGGATCGAGCTGAGATTCGGAAGGAACAGATTGAGAAGGTGAGTCCTTAGAAGGTTCAGATGCAGGAATGAAACTGGATGAATCCGGCAACTGGCTGTCAGATGTTACAGTAGCTTCTACACCACTAAACGACGATTGCGTTGTAGAAAGTAATGGACCTGTCCCGATATCGGCTTGAATAACCGAAGCTCTGGAGGGAGATGAGCCAGTTTCTTGCGAATCCGGTATCACGACCTTCTTTGGTTGAGCAGGGCGTTTAAATACTGGCTCGGGCGACGACGTAGATATTGGCTCAACTGCTTCCTCGCTAGGTTCAATGAGTTGGTCACTAGGTTCCTCACTACCTCTGTCTTCCTCTTCCCAGAATATTATTCGATTACTGGAAGGTCGCTCAAACGTTTGCGATTCGATCTGTGGTTGTGATTGGGTCGAGTCTGTTTGGTTTTGAGAATATTCCTTTTGCAATGGTTGGAACTCCTCAATTGGAGAGTATGCCGCTCGATTGAATGTACTTGGGACTGGGGGAATCTCTGCTTGAGGTCTGTATACAAATTCAGGCAGTTCAGAACTTGGTAACACCTCCTCCTCGTAGCTATCCTTGATCTCGCGAGGTTGCTGCCGCGAATTAAGACTCTCTTGGGAGATTGTTTGGAATCTTGCTGTATCTGAAGTGCCCGCTATGCGCGCTCGTTTTGCCTGGCGTAGTTTCTTCTTTTCCTTTCGATTAAGCTTCTTTGGTTTTCCAGTCCCGATAGGTTCGCTAATATCTGTCTGGATAGATGAGGAGGGGTGTTCGGATTGTCTCGCTTCGCCCTTGGACCGCTCGAGTTTCCGTTTCTCTGATTCCCAATCCCTGATTGCCGTAGGTGTCAAGTTTTCCCTGGGTTCCTGCAAAAGTAGTAAGCACGAGTTCCCAAACAGCGTCCTTGATTCCAGCAAAAGTGCAACATACCCAGCTCTCGGGGTAAACCTCCTTAGTAACTGGATGGTCTGCCCAATCAATCAAGTACTCAAGCTTTCCGTTTCTACGCCTCTCTTTTTTAACCCTTCTGATTCTGTAGTACGACGGGTCGGGTTCAGGTGAAGGGCTCCTGACAGCTTTGCGTTTCCTTGCGCTGGTGGGAAGTAAGGGCTGATCTTTGGTGAAGTTGAGTGTGGATTTCAGTGTCTTCGTTTTTGGTCTTTGGTCTAGCTTTACGCGTTTGCGGGATTCTTGTTCCATCTGTATACAAATTTAGTTTTCGTGGCCATGATCGGAGCACAGAATTGCTGCGGAAAGAGGCAGGTATATAAAGCCTTCTGCTGAGCCTTTACAATCGGTGGTGGCAGAAGGGGGGAATGTATCGAGTCGAAAGATAACTCACTGCTTGATAGCGAGGCACGCGCAAGTGACACTCCACTGGAGTGCCGCTGACAAGGCTGCCCGTGGAATACCCGATTGGAGCCGTACTTCCCTGGCCTGGGCCTTCCGTCAGCCTCAAGTTCTTCAAGGACCCCAAGAACCTCGACTGGTCTTCGAATTCGACTCGAGGAGATTCCACAGATGGCAACGTGCTTGAGAAAGAGAGAGAGAGATGGAGAGAGAGAGATGGAGAGAGAGAGATGGAGAGAGAGAGATGGAGAGAGAGAGCGAAGGCGGAATAATAGACGACTCCTTGCTTCTCGCAGCGGTGCGCTGTGCAGTCCGACCAGCACGTTGATACACTGCCAATCAGGATGGGCAATCCAAACCAAACAGAACAGACACCAAGGAGAGGTTGGGAAGAGTCCAGTTGAAAGTCGGTTGCAAAGAATAAAGAAGAATAAGTTTCTCTTACCTATCTATGTTCTGAAAGAGGGAAGTTGATGCGCCGCCTCTTATGGGATTCGTTCCTGCCCCTCACCCTGGGGTGCAGCTTGCACTTCCAGGTTGATGGTGAGAATGTGTTTGCTCCCGGCTTGAGTCGGTGGTACAGACGCTGTTCAAAGCACAATTGGTTTGGCGCCCTCAGAGATCTTAGAAAAGGGCCTTCTCATAAGCTGTGGTCGGTTTGTTGCAGTTTACTGCCTTCGGAATCGGAATTGGTGGAGGGGTTGTACAAGATTAGGTGTGGGTGCTGTGTGAAGTCGAGTTTGACCTGGAGGAATATTGCAGAAATAAATCATGCAGTGAATGACGCAAGAATTCGGAATGATTCGGAGGCTACGGGGCCTTGTGAAAGACTAAAATTGTTTTATATTGAGGGAGTGAATATGCTAGTGCTGTTTGTCACTCTTCACTTCATCTTCCATCGTATAGGCTCAGAATTGTCAAAGTGAATGAGTGTACCAAGCTCTTTTCTGTAGTGTCAAGTTGCAAGAACGTTTACATGTGTTAACTATTCATCATCTCAAACCAAGAAGGAAGCATAACATCTTGTCAAAAACGTAATTGAAGTCACCGAATGTCAACAATGTCCTATTGCATAATCTCAAGATCCAATAGATTCAAAGATGACCATCCATCAACCATGCTCCCTAGCAAATCCCAAGTATGGTACAACATTTTTCCACAGAACAAAAAAAGCCCACATACTCGCTTTCCCATCCTCGCATGCGTGTATGAAAAAATAGAATAGAAGAAAATATGTGTGCCCCCTTCACGTATTTATATTCCGTTTCCCTTTTTTTACCAATTAATGCAAATCCAAATTACTGGTACAGATAGAAGTAGGAAGAAGAGGGTATTCATTAAGGAAGAAGAAAGATCTCTTGTATGGTTTAACCTATCAAATCAGAACAACAAGACTATCCCCATCTATCATCATGAAGTCTGCTTCAGGGAGTGGTCGATATCTTTATTTCGCGAAGTGGCTGGAGAGGAGTGATGGTTGTTATGCTGGTTGTTTTTATCCTTCCTAGCTTCATCGATAGCTGTTCGTTGTTGAATGCTCGAGTCGTGACTCTTCCATTCAACCTTGGTCTCCGGTGGGAAGCCAAGAATGCGTTTGGTGGTCTCCCTATTTGTTGTGTTAGCAGGATGTTGGGGGTTTGGTGGGGAGGAATGAGTATATACCTAATCTTGAGAACCCTTCCTCCATCATTACGGGTCCAGATACTCAAGATGTCCTCTCCGTTTCGCACACTCAGAACTGCTCCGCAGACCTCCTCGCTGGCTTCTGCGAATTGGTCTCCAACCATAGCAAAAATCAACTCCTCCCAGTACCTATCCGCAACTCCCTTCTTCAATCTCACAATCCACTTTCCGCCCTTTCTATTCTCGTCATCCTCCCAAACAGGGCGGATACCCTTCTTGAATATATGATAGTCCGAAACGAGAGGTAAGGTGGAGGGACGCTTCAGATGGTGGTATACGCCAAAGAAATCCTCCGCCGAATCAAAAGCTGCCAAAGGATGCAAAGTTTTCTCATACTCCACGACCTGCCCATTCGACTTGGAGAGCGGTGGTCGATACCAGAGTACCCAGCTATGTCGTAAGGTATGTGATTGGAGAGAACCAGCCTTCGAATCGGCCAGAGAGACTTTCGAGACCTTCGAACCAAGATCCTTCATCTGCTTCTCCGCCGTGGGTGTTTTTCCTGCGGCCCCTATAACACTGCCAAAGTCCAGCACTCCTCCTGGTGTTTTCGGGGTCTTTGAAGATCCAAAAGAAGCAAATGCGCCAGTTCCTAGCCCAAATGCGCTGGACGCGCCGGTTGGAGAAGCGACCGAGGTGGTGGATGGGGACATGGAGTTGAAGGGGTTCTTGTTGCTTTGGGAGGAGGTATCGCCGTGTCGTTTACCTAAGGGGAAGTTTCGAGAGGAATGGTCGTTGGGAACAGGCGCGCCATTCGTTGGCGCTCCTGTGGATAGAGAGAGCTTGCTGGTGCTATAGAACAGATCCAGAATTAATTCTGCGCATACGCATAGACTGTTCACAAGAGACTGCTTACTTTGAACGGCGAGTCCACAGGTTATCCATTCCGACAAAGTAAATATTAGGCAAGACGAGTTATGCGGTCGCAGTAGCTCCCGGAAGTTGTGGTCTGAAGCTCTTTTGGGACGGACAGTTGCGTGTGGAAGCTGTTTTCGGACTGCTGGAGAATTGGATTGCAAAACGGGGCGGAAGAATTTGGGTAGGTGCTATGGGTGGATCGATGGGTAGATGGAGAGATTCAGAAGGTCGTAATTGTTCGTGATTAATCGTACTGTTCGTTTGGTTTTCAATTGCTGGTTGGATTTGGAAATGTGGTTGCTGCAAGAGAGGCGATTCCAACGGGTGAGGGAGTGATTCCCAGTGAATGGAAAAGCAGCGGGGCTGCGACCCAATTGGGTTTAGCGCCAACATGAACGGAACCCGGCCGATTATTTCAACCTCCAAAAATTCTCCTCGCGAGCTTTTTTCTTTCCTTCTTCAACAGCAAGACCACCAACTCAAATCTTCGACAGCTTGAACCTTTCTACTCAGCTGGACGACTCCGATGCGTGGTCAAGATGAAAGCACCACTTTAAAACCATCGTCACGAGGGCCCCTCGTGCGGCTTCCATGACACGATGATGACCTACAGATGGCAACATTATCAACATATCGATTGAAGAATGAATATTGAGAAGTTTAGGCAGATGACGGGCAAGGAAGGAAACCGTTCGAGGAGAGGCCAAGCGCTAATTCGAAGTCGATGGATGTCTCATTGTAACCGAATCGCTTCACAACCTGACCATAACCGTACGTGACTCTCGATTTCCAAGCTTCCAGCACCATCCCGGCCATTGTAAATGAGGAAACCTACAACTCTGGTAATATGAAGCAACCACTGGAGCTTCGGCACCTTTTGGTTGCTCTTGAGATATATATTGGCACCTTCTGATCTTTTTGGCTTCCTCTGTGCTGGTTGAATCACCATTGTATTGGCATTCAGCTAACTCATCGCCGTAGGTAACTTTTCGTTTTGGTCTCTTCGGATTCTGTAACATTCTGATATCCATCTCTCCATCTACCCATCTCTCGAGCACCGTAAGGATATCGACCATCAACCGAGCTTGTAAAACTGGAAGCGTTGCTTCCAGCCAGCAACGTCGTAATTGGGCTTGCCTGCGTACCCAGATCCCTTCAAAAGCGGGATTCCTGTGTTCTGCATTTTCAAATAGAAGACCAGTTGAGCTCAGCCCGAGTTCTCAGGAGCAATTCTTTGATCGTCCAAGACAGATAGGGTAACCAAGTTTCACTTAGTGCCGGAGAATGATTTGTATTATCTCAAGTGAGTAGAACAATGTCGATATATTCTTCCAGGTCATGGTCATTTGGAGAACAATTCCAATTCTTCTAGCTAGTTGGGGCAAGTACGATTAATTCCGGGCTGTATGTTTTGTCACTGTTGTAGAGTCAAAAGTGCAGTCACGAAATTCCTCATCTATTCTATTTGCAAATCTCAAGCTATCTTCACAAACAACCTCTCATCTCCTCTTCCAGCTCTCCTCTGGCTTGAACACAAACCCCAATTCCTCCATAGTCTTCGCTGTTCCCCCCATCTCAACAAACTTCTCCTTCAAATCCGTATAAATCCGCCTCGTATATAATTCTCGATCCCCCCAATACGGTGGATCTTTCCCCAGTTCTCCCCCAGCGCTCTTCGCCCATTTATAAAACCCGTTAATATACTCCGCATCCTGTGGGTAACCCAAAACATGAAAAGCCTTTCCCTGACCTGCTTCCTCGACTCGATCCAACTCCCATCTCTCCATGTCTTCTGTTGATGGAAGTTCTAGTTTATTTGACCAGATCTTTGCTATCACCGCTCCCTGTGATTCGGAGACGGGAAATGGAATCACCTTTTGCATTAGGGCTGTGAAAGCTAGGGTTGGATGTTGGATATCGAAGACGTGTTTGTAGGCTCCTAGGACCCGGTGGCCTGTTGTGACAGGTGGGGGTTGAATAGTTTCGAGGAAGTGGTAGCCGTAAAGGTAGCCTGTGCAGTAGACTATTGCGTCGATGTCTTTTTCTATGTGACCATCTTCGAAACGGACACCTCGTTCTGAAGGTAGATATTCGGCGATGTGAGGCACTTCTTCTTTTCCGTTCTTTATTTCTGGGAGGGGTGTTGTGACGGAATTCAAGAGGGGATTTTGACAAACTCCTGCTATTTGGGTCCCGATGTCGAAGCCTGATGGACCGCTCCCTACCACAATAACTTTCTTGTCTTTGAAGGTTTCTGGAGAACGGTAGATTTTGGAATGTGTGATTATGTTTGGGAATTTGGAGTTGAATGCTTCGATTCCTGGGACGGAAGGGATAAATGGGATGGAGTAGTGGCCGTTTGCACTAACGATAGCGTCGTATGAACTTTTCTTCGTATCCCCAGTGATTGTAGATTTGGTGGTGACTTCCCAAACATCTATTCCTTCATCTGATAGTAGTTTGATACTATCAACTTGGGTGGAAAATGAAATCAAATGTCTGATGTCCTGTGAATATTTCACAAGGTACTCCTGGTCTCGGATTAGCTTACTTGTTTCGAAAGGAAGAAGCTCTAGGAGAAAGAGAAACTTCATGCCCTATTTCTCCCAGCCATTTCCGAAGAATGCTGAATACACAAGACTCTTTAAGAGGAAGCTCCACAAAAAGCCCGAAAGAGGAAGGAATACTCTGGAAACTTGAGACTTACCTGTACATCCTGTCTAGTAGGAAACAACAAATTCTCCTCGGGAAACGCCTGGTCCGAAAACCTCATGAGAGTTTTCGGGATATTGGTGTTGAGACGTTCATACATGGGATTCGAAAATAACGGTGCTTTGGAAGCACCAGGCCAGATAGGAGGATCAGGTGGAACATGTGGTGTGGTACTTGGAATGGAAACTTTCTCTCCCGTTATGGGTGTGTAGTTCCATACTCCTCCTACTTCCGATTGTTGCTCGTAAATGTCGATTTTGAGGAAACATTTCTCGGCTAGGAGGTATTTGGCTGCTGCAAGGCCACTCGGTCCAGCCCCTACTATGGCAATTCGTTTAATAGAGAAGCGACCTTTCGGTCGCAATAGTGAGACCATGAGAGATTGTGGTATATGGTAATGCTCTTCAAGACTTTACGGGAGGCAAAATGGTTTTGTGTTGAATTATCATCTAGGAAAATGACGCGATCTTAAGAGAGTGGGAGGAGGAAATGACTTGGTGGAATGGACAGACAGCGAAAGCGGCGCCGAGTAGGTAGAGTGATTTAGGTGAACATGGTGTGATGGTTGAAAGGATAAACTATTTTGGGCTGAATAGAAGAACTAGAAAATGAATCTACCACCCTTGCTTTGTTTTATTATTGTGCTGATAATATAGCATAAAATGTGGTTTGTGTCAAAAGATTCCAGTGGAAGCAAGGGGTGCCGCTTTTACTTGACATTCTGCCACCTTCACCGCTTTCATTCGCGTCGCCCATAGAGCTCCGGAGAGTTGCGTAGCTTCATAATACAACAGCTTCCTTGCGCAACAGCAGACCCCCAGAGGTATTTTCAAGGATTGACGACTGAACTTTCGATTACGCGACAATGGTTCACCACACCCTGAGATAACACCTTCAATATTCTGCAATGGAATCTTCCAACTCCCCCCTCGCCCTTCTCGATAGTACTTCGCACATTCCAATAGCGGAGTTATCTCCCAGTATCCCAGAAGCAAGCACAAAAGCTATCAAAGCTATTGTAACTTTGACTTGGCCATATAGCTCTGCTACCGGATCTGTCGCCTTTCTACTTTCAGAGCCTGATTTTCGCCTACGTCGATCGAGGGGGCAGGTGCGCGTACAATTTGCGGGATCTAGTGCAAAGCGCGTTGCGAAATCGAGTATCGCAAGTGGCGATGAAGTTGTGCTGTGTCTAGCTGGCGTGGAATGGATCCAAGATGATGGCAAAATTTCGACTCCGGGAAGAGGAATCGAATTTGAATTGCGATTCACAGAAAGGGTACTTTTAAAGGTAACATAGAAGATGGAATGTACTTAATCTAACCTTTCGCTCACCATGTTCACTCAGTTCCGACAAGAGGATGCCCAAGATTCAGAGATCATCGATATAGACCACCCTCCACCCGAATCCGAACTCCCAATTGCCTCAATATTACCTGAAGCCGTTTCCGATTTCATACCGTTGTCTACACCAGCTACCAATGGTACATCCACTCGAATCGAACTTCAAAATGAAGACGGCGTATATTCATCACCAGCATTTGTCAAACGCGCGAGAACCTCTTATGGCTCTCTTTTCGAACTGGATCCATTTGCAGATGAGGATGGAACGGTGAAGGGAAAGGGAAGAAAACGAACCAGATTGAGTTCTACGTGGACTTACACGAGCCGATCGCCAACCCCAGAAGCGGATGTTTCTATGGAGGAGGAAGCTGAAGAACCACCCGTTGAGACTTCGAAACCTGTAATGATGGATGAGGGTAGTCAGACCATTGGGTTAAAGATTGGTGATGCTGCAGAATCTCTCGCGAAATTCTCTCGACAAGCTATAAATTCTGGTGGGATTTCCTATTCTGGCCTCCAGTCACAACTTGGAAATAGTCCCAACCTACTCAGTCCAAATGGCAACCACATACAAACGCCATCGATTCAAACTAATCTGGTTGAACAAACCCGTGATTTTAATGGCGACACGCCACCTATTCCTCAATCCCCTAAATTGCAACCTCTATCTTCGGACTCCTTACCCCTTGTGTCTCCTCTTATTTCAAGGGGCTTTGCCATACCAGGTTATCAACCAACGCCCGACATATCCGAGCTTGGTCAAACTCCAAAATCTCGGCCATCAATTCCCGCCGATTTCTTAGGCGAGAATGGAGATGAAGATTTGTACAACGCAAGTCCGGTAGCTTTGAACAGAGGACAATCAGCAGGGTTAGCAGAGGTTGATACAAATGTTGCCGATGTCAATAGAGCAGAACCTTTGCAAGCAGAACCTTCGCATGCCGAACCTGAACTTAACCTTTCTAGTCAGCCAACCACCGTGCTATCACATCATTCGCAATCACCATTTGATATTCCTGGTAATTCGACGGAAATCCCAGACGACGACGCATTTGGTATTGGAGAGCATCAAAACAACCAGTATGATCTGACAAGCTTGCAGCATGGGCAGACTCCAGTACAAAATCTCCATGAATATCCTGATCTTGATAGTTTATCGGCCCCAATCTGGACTCCGGTGCCAATGGCAGTAGGTTACCCAGACTTGTCGGAGCCTCTGGAAGCCAGCCCTTCTGTTCACTCCCAGCAACGCCACAAATCAACAGCAATGTCACACTCACAAAGCGCGCGTTCACAGCAATCCCAAGTTGTTGGCTTGGTTGAAAGTGATGATGATGAGGATGCACACGGTGAACTTGATGCCGACGATCGATCAGTGGACCTGGATGAAAACTCGCGGAATCAGCAAAACCCGGGAAGTCATTACATTGAGCAAGATCCTAATAATTTTTACGAGGGCTCACAGGATGATGAAGAAATGACCGAAAATGAATACACTGAAGACGAGGACGGTCAATTTGTTCGGAAATACCCCGATCAGGGCGACGAAGAGTTTGAGGGCGAGGAGGAGATGGAAGAGTTTGAAGATGATGATGGATATGCAGAAGATAATGAGCAATATGATCGGGGTCTGTATCCGCAAGAGTTTGAAAATGAAGACGAAGACGAAGACGAAGAAGGAAGTTACGATGAGGACGAATCCATGGGCGACGAAGAGCCTCGTAAGTCAGCCTCTCAGGGCCCTCCTGTGGTTATCGATCTGCTTTCTTCCGACGATGAAGACGATTCTGCACCTCCACCTAAATCGAGAACTGCTCCCCATCAAGCCGAACCATCGACTTCTGAGGAAGAGGAGGATGAAGAAAGCGGGTTGGATGCCGGCATTCCGGATATCCGCTCGAAATCAAATTCAGAATCAGAACCAGAATCCTCTGACCAAGATGTAGGTGAAGACATTCAACAAGGTTATGCTTCTGAGTCTGCAGTTGAGGATGTAGAAAGCGAGCCGGAGGAAATGGATTTGGTTCCGACAACAGCATTACCTGACGATCCTTATGCCATCAATAGTTCATACGGAGCGATGCCACATGATGCTGAGGACGTTGAGGAGGAAGTGATAGAAGAGGAAATCGAGGAGGTTGAGAGTGAAGAGTTAGTGGAAGGAGAAATTGAAGAACGTCACAGCGAAGAGGCTATTGTCGAGGAAGAAACATCACCAGGCTCATTCGACAAAGATCACAGTGAAGAAGTTATTGTCGAGGATGAAGCAGCACCAGGGCCAATCGAGCAAATTCCGCATGACGAATCTCTTGTTGATGAAGAAGGTGTGGAAGATAAGGACGAATCAGATCCAGAAAACCAAAGCGACAACGCTATCACTGTGGAGGTTCAGGATCAAGACAAATTGGCGGGACCCGAAGATGAGGTAGCTGAAGCGGAAGTCCAGGATGCAGGTTCTCCTATCAAGGATTCTCGAGACTTCGAAGCGATTGAGACCGTTGAAGTAGCTGGGTCCAAGACGGCCGATGGAGAAGAATCAGATCAGCGTGAGGATAATCAAAGTTCAGAAAGCGCGGTTGGAGAGGTCGCCGAAGCCAACGCAATGGAAGACGACGACATCGGACTTCATGAGAGCTCTCGTGAGGTATCTGAAGAAATTGAAGAAAATCCACGATCAGGACCCGCAAGTCCTGTCAGCGAAGACGCAATGGAGGTTCAGGAAGAGGCCCAAGAAGTAGTTGAGGAGCTTGTCGAGAATGTGGAATCGGAACCCCATACCATCACTAAAGATGCTGACGATGATCTCGACGAGATGGATCTTGTACCCGCCAAGTTAGAAAAGGAGGAAGAAAGCGTTGAAAAGGACACAGCCGATGAAAAAAACGACCAGGACACTATGTGGCCTCGAACACGCAGTCAGAAAGATCAATTCAAAAATGCCAAGGCCTTTGGTTTAGATGGGGCTCACGATATATCGCCTAAACGAGCAAGAAGAGGAACTAAAACCGCACAACTACCAACCCCTGATGACACCCAAGTTTCTCAGAATCCGGTTTCAACGGACTCCTTATTTACGAATATATCACAATCTCAAGAGGCGGGCGAAGAACCCAAGGCGGGCCCCGAGTTTACTGCTTCAAAAGACATTGAAATTAATGAGTTTGAGTTGCCCCTTGACACAGACGAAGCTCTTTTGGACGAATCCACAGTGATAGAGAAAATAGTCCATGAGGCTGAGGCGGCTGCCATGGACGAGCTCGCTCCCCCTGACGAATCAACGGTTATCGAGAGGATAGTCGAGGAAGCTAAAGTGACCGCTTTGGAATCTGTGTCCCCACCAAATATTTCCAGGGATGAAGCTGCAGACGAGGAGGAGCCTATCAAAACTGCACCCAAAAAGCCCACTGGTAAAAAGAGAGCAAAGCCTCTGTTCGAACCGACAAGTGTGGAAACGACGACTGTTGCACCTCGCAGAAGTCACAGGCGGGATGCAAGCCAGAATATACCCAAAACACCTACCAAACACAATGACAAAAATCGTGCTAGCAGCTCAATGGAGGATTCAGTAGCAATGGTGGTTGTGGAGCAACAGTTTTCGCCAAGGAAAGGTCATGATGCGAGCGTTGAACTTGCTCTTTCCTCTCTGGAATCACCTTCAAAACAAAGGAACGAAACACCACAATCAGCCGCCGAAACAAAATTTCGACTTGCTCGAGCTCTGAGAACAGAACTTGAGGAGTTCACCTCCCTAAAAGTTATTCGCTATCACCTCAATGCCAAACTCGACTTTTTAGCTATCGTGACAACTGCCCCACCAGAACCGACCCGGAATAAGATGCGCCAATATCAAATGTCCTTCAATGTCACGGATCCCAATATCGCTCCTAATGCGGTGATTGAAGTTCAAATATCACGTCCCCACATCCATGCATTACCCAATGTCAAGAGTGGTGATGGAATTTTGCTTCGAGAATTCAAGGTTATCGCTGCTAAAAACAGGGGGTTTGCCCTTTCCGCGGATCACAATAACGAGACGGCCAGTTGGGCGGTGTTTAAGGGTGATGTGGATGAGGAGCCTGAGATGCGTGGTCGACCGGTGGAACTTGGAGATATTGAGAAAAGGCATGTTGCTTCGTTAAAGGCTTGGTTTCATACTTTGGACGAGGATAATACTGCCAAGGCAAAGCTTGAGAGAGCGAATGCTGCCCTTGCGGATAGTAGTCCGGCTAAGAAGGGCGCTGGTAGTAGGTAGGGTTTAAGATTTCTCGTGTGAAATAGTCACATACTGATTTAGGAATGCCCGCCCGATACTTTGCAACTGTATTGTAACTTGGCGGAATGCATCATAATGTTTTTTTTTGAGAATAAGATTCCTTGTGCAGAACACTTCCAGAACTCCATTTTAGGGGTAAGTCGGATTTCCAATTTCTTTCCAATCTCTCTCCAATCCTTCAAAATTACCACTCGCGAAGAAACCTGTTCTCCCATGCCCTGTTGTTTGTAAGGTAACAACACAAGGTGTTGCAGTATAGGGATGGGTCAGTGGGCGTCCCCTATGCAGCCCTGTGGCAGCTGACAAAACACCCTGGAAGTTTCTACGATTATTCAGCATTTATCCAGAGTTCTTCCATTCCCATGATTCCAAAGAGGAAAGCTTCCTTTGTTCCTGGTTGGGTATATGCCGTGATGAAAACGCCACAATCGGGTACGTGAATGAGATAGGATAATTGGATTGGTGATTATTGGTCATTTTCCATGGAGGGCTGGAATGGTGAGGGAAGTTAGGACGGGCATGACGACTTTTGGGGCTTGCTGACGGTGCGTTTGCAGTGTGAGGGGGTCTTGGTTGCACAAATGAGGGGTCTTTTTGGTAGGGCTGCAATCTTTTGGATGGGCTTGTTGGGCTTTTCTGGGCAAAGCTTGTGGTATATTGTTTTTGTATAAGAGGGATGCGAGGTTCTTATTTCGGGGGAGTTTGTTGTAGATCATCTTTTACTTTGGCTTCATTGCAGGTGAATAATCTCGGGCGTTGTACTTCGTTCAATTGTGTTGCTATCCTCCACATTCCATCTAGTACAGCAAATTCGTTCGGACGAAAAGTTCATTCAAGCTCACACCAACGCACCAAACACGACGATCCTAAACAGAAGCAAGATGTCTAAAATTCTTGTTACAGGCGCAAATGGCTTCGTTGCTTCAACAATTATCGACCAGCTTATCGCTGAAGGCAATAGTGTTACTGGATGTAAGTCCATACTTTTAATACAACTCCTCTTCTTTCACCTTGTCCTCTCAAACGTTCTTCCTCGAATTAAATTTAGCTGGGGTATACAAAAAACTAACTCATTTCCCTTCAGCTGTTCGTTCCGCAGCCAAAGGCGAACAAATCATCTCCTTCCACCCCGAATACGCGGGAAAGCTCGACTTCGTCGTAGTCTCCGACTATGCTTCTGCAGGAACATGGGATAAAACTTTTCAGGAGAAGGAATTTGACTATGTTATCCATACTGCGGCTCCGCTTTTGGATGATCCAGGCAATACAGATTTCGAGAAGCATTTTTTGGAACCTAGTGTCAATGGGTATGTATACATTAAGTGCGAGTCTTGGGATAATTGTCTAACAAATTTGTGATAGTGGTACGGAACTTCTGAAGTCTGCAAAGAAATATGGATCTAAAGTCAAGGCTGTTGCTGTAACTGGGTCGATCAATGCTATGACCACCGGTCAAGACATCGATTCAAGAGTTTTTGCTGCTTCGGAATGGCTCCCTGTATTGCCTCTCCCACCTATTTCCCTTAGCTATAACTAAACATAACTAGCTTACGATTGACGATGCCATCAAGGCTCAACACCCATACATATCCTACTGTGTCGCAAAAGCCGAATCAGAGAAAGCAATCTGGAAGTTCGTCAAAGAGGAGAAACCTAATTTCACTGTCACCGTCCTTCTTCCGGCATTGATCTTCGGACCACCACTTCAACCGGTTACCAATTTGAAGAAGATCAACTACAGTAATGATGTATTTTACAGCTTGTTCAATGGAACGTATGAGACGGTTCCTCCTACAAGCTTTCCTAGCTACGTTAGTATCCCCCTCCATTCAGCCCGTCGCCCCATTCATTCTCATTTATGCAAGAGGGAAGAGAAGGCTAACAAAAGCAGATCGATGTACGCGACCTCGCAATAGCGCACATCAAGTCTCTCACCACGCCAGCAGTCGCCAATCAACGATTCAACGTTGGGGGCAAGAAATATAGTTCGCAAATTGCAGTTAGTGCCCTGAAAACTGTAAAGGAATTGGAGGGCAGACTTCCCAAAGATGGCGATGAGGTTGTGAAGGAGGTCAATTTTGGGGATGTGAATGAATGGAACGAGAAGTTGGGATTAGAACCCAGGAGTGAGGTTGAGACTTTTGGGGATGCTGCTAAGAGAATTCTTGAGCTTGAGGCGCTGTTGAAGTAAGGGTGTTGATGCTTAGGTATGCTCTAGGGGGTTGCGCATAAGATTTTCAAGTCATGGGTTTTGAGTTAAATTCACTTTTTAAGGATGACTTATTTATTACCAAGTTGTTTGATTGTGAAACGTGAAACGAAGGTTGTGATATTCATTGCAATTAGCTCTGGATAACCACCATCTTCGTCGCCGTCCAATGATGCACCGCTCATTGCCCAGCGCCTCAACTAGATGTTTTTCTTCATGGGCATCCTCAAATCTGTACGAAGGAAACCATGTCTACGATCCATCCTACAAACCGTGAGACTCTGAACAGCCACAGGTACGGCACCATATTACGTTATGTGGAATCTTGACGCTAGCAACTTCTCCACCTTGAACCCAGTAAAGTCTCTTCAAATCAAGGGTTCTTCACACACCGCGAAACTCACTCAAATTGCTCGACTGAGTCAGCCTCTGCCGGACCCTAGTTGTAGGATGGGAAGAGATTACGAGGAGTCTTTAAAACAACTTACAGTTATCACGTATTCAAAATATAAAAGAAAATGTTTCAGAAGAAAGAAGACAATTTAAGGCTGCTAGTAGCTACAATGGCTCAGACGAACGATGTAGAGCCTGTCTACTCCCCCACTTAAGGGTTTCGCGAGTGACTCCTTTAAAAGTCTGGCTTCCTTCAAAGTTGGGTAAAGCGTCTTATGTCTCTCCTTCCAAACCTTCCCCTGGCATCCTACTGATGGCACCCCACAAGCAGCACATCTCTTCAACTCGCTTAATGCAAAGAGTTCACTCCGCCAACACTGAAAGAACATATTAGCCAGGAGATAAATTCACAAAAGAGAACAAAGGAGAACTTCATATCACACCTGATCATAATTAGAAACACATCTCCTTCTTCCCGTCTTCGGCGCCTCTCTCCTTAATCTCAATTTCCTCCTCTCTATGACCCTGAGCCCCGCGCAAAGCACCAATACATGTTCGCACCCTCGCATGAAAAGTATGAAACTCTTTATCGGCCGTGCTCGTTCTTATTCTATCATAGTTGTTGAAGGCTATCATGGATAATTGCTCTGCCTCATCGAGTCTCCCGAGTTTTGTCAAGACTCGACCCAGGCATTTCAACGGAAATGCTGCGAGAATGGAATTTTCGCCATGAGCTTTGATTGATATCTCAAGGGCGCCTGAGAGAATTTTCCGGCGAGGATAAGATCTTTCTCACTCTCTGCTCTGGCTGCATCGATTAAGAGTTTGGCGTATTCTCTGGATCTTGGGGGAGTAAGGAGGCAGGGGTCGTGGGGAGCACGGGTATCGGACATCGTTGGAGGGTGAGACGGTAGGCTTTAGTAGACTTTTGGGGTGTTCATAAACTTGGATTCTGGATGACAGATGATGGATGGAAGATGCAAATAGATCCCTCGCTACCCAAAAAGTAGTCAAAAAGAGGTGAAAACCATGCGGTTTCAGATTTCAAGAAGCATCAAGTTAGCACTGAGTAGGTATGTAGAGAGTGAATTCAAGGTGGTTCTGGTTCAGAAAGGAATCTAAGTGATCATAGATAATTCTTTCTGTGAAGTTTTTCAGATATATGAATATTTCAAGTAGAACATTCCTCAAGAATACCTAATGCTCTACCCCCTTGTGTATCTCAGAAACTCATTTGCTTAACTAGGTTGAATTAAACGTTCTCGAGTGACACTATCTTTGAATTGAGAGTGCTCCTTTGTACTCGGAAGTCTTCAACTAACGAGAATAGCCGGATAACAACTGGTCTGTAAACATAGACAAACGAAACAGAAAGGAATGCACCCTAGTCACATATGCAGTAATTAAGAGCTCCAATTACCGGCCGGAAGTAAGTTTCATTAAATCATCAAACACCTCAAGGAGTGTAAGTAGCTGCAGCTACCAAGACCTTTTATAAAAGAAAGCAAATTCAAGGAGATCCACACAAACCACAGAAATAATCTTCCATCAACCAACTCCCAATACCATTGATCGTACTTCACAACCAAAACATTCTAGCAAGCACCGTGTGCCTTGATCCACGCCGCAACGGAGTCACCGAAACAGTCATCACATCCACAAATCTGTATTCAGGTCAGTACTTCTTCCATCACTCTTTCGATTTATTCGGTATCCTACAGCGGTCTTGTCTTTCGCAATGCATGCAAAAGCAGCTGGCCAGTTCTCCGCTTGGATAGCCTTGTAGAGACAATATCCATCTGACGCCGCCGTGAAAGCACAGCTCCAACCGCAAAGTGCGATGTCTTGGTGCAATGTTCCTTGATAGGCAGCGAGATCACGTCGTACTAAGGTAGTGTTAGTGAGGAGAACTGGAAAGTGTGGATGAAACACCTACCACTCATTGCCTGGGCCTCATTGTTCAAAGTTGGGATGGCCAGGGCTCCAGTGAGCATGATGGAAATGATGGTTGCGATTTGGAATTGCATTTTGAAGATGTGAAAAAGTGGGTAGTGAGTGCTTGTTGTTCGTTCGTTGTCAGAGGTTGCCTGCGATGATGAATCTTCAAGTCAGAGGGGATCCGAGGAGTTTAAATAGACGCCTTGGAAAGTATACCCCTGAGAATATCAGATACCCTTCTTTCGACTGACCGCTCTTAAGTTCCATTTCTGTTCAAGTCACTCGCCCATTTGCATATTTTGTGTTTCCATATTGTAATGAAGGAAACCTTTACGTTACCCGATTGAAGTTGTGGAAGTTTAAAGTTTTTGGTTGTTTTGTGACATCTCCCTGATTCAAACTTTCGGGTGTGCTTCGGTTAGCGGCGTCCAACCATCAGGGTTGACTCCTGGTATACAAAAAAAGTCGCAGTGAATAGCAGATTCATACCGTCGTTGCCAATCGTTCTTCTAAACCTCTCTGGTAATCCTTCCTAACTCTGGGTAATATTTCAAATTGTTCCGAGTGTCCAGGGTAATTGCAATGTTCCCACTGGACTATCACGAATACGAAAATTGTATTTTATTTTACCAGCAAGTATTGTGCATGAGCATAAATCAAGTAGCCGTTGATGTGAATGGAAATAACACTTTTAATCTTCACTTGAGAATAACCATATGGGCTGTTAAATTGGAAGACTCGAAATGAAGGGTGGGAGTGTGACGATGTCACGGATCTGGTGCGACTCCGTCTGTCGAAAAGAGTTCAACCCAAAATGTAGTGCTTCGGGTGTGATGAGTTCTTGCCCACTTGTCTGTCGCTTATCTACGTTTCGGGAAAACCTTTTTTTCTCAACCCGATCAAAAGGGGAGTCTGCTCTATCAGCCTTCCTTCTCCGGAAAGGAAGGGTTATGCTCCAGTTGTCATTATTGGGTGTACTAACTCACAATGGTTACAATGAAGTAACAATAAGCTTTGCTTGCAAGCCCTTGTGTTAGGGTTCCTGTCATAGTGCAACAACACATTCAGACCAGAACCATCCATTTCCTTCCTAGAAGGATCTCTTCTTCACATCGGCAATCAGATTCCTCTTTCTCAAGTAGTTAAAGTTTCTTAATACTTACCAAGAAAATTTTTGCGACCCAACATTCAAGTGACTGATAACCTGTAGTCGCTCTCAAGTAAAGAACACCCCACAGTCCATGTACCACGCCCCCCACCAGTGTAACCCGCCTTGCCAAAACCGCCAAACACCGCATATCACATTAACCCAGAGCCGCATCCCCAAAGCTGTACTTCGGAAAAAACCTGAGATTCTGGTACTAAACTACAGAGATCGAATGTTTTTCAAGAGGTTAGGTACAGCTAGTTCGTTTTCTCGTTACCTGGAGCCGCTGCCTTTTCCCTTTACCTACTCCTGGTGGCGGTCTGGATTTGTGTGACTGCACTCGTGAGACATTCTCTTGACCAGTTATATGAGTCTAAAGTGTATGGGGAATGTTCCGGAGTGAGATATCGAGTTCACTTCCCCGCATTTTCACCGCTGAGATGATTCTGTGAGGGTTGAGTTGTGTTTTGCACGACACTGGTACGGAGAAGGGAGTGTCGGGTGGAGATAGCCATGAAGCAAGTCAGAAGGCGTAGACTTCTCTGATATTTTCTGCCTAGCGAAAGTAGGGTGCACCTTTATGAAATCATGTAATAGATTCCAGATTTGCACATAATTTGAACCAACTCTCATCTTCAAATCTGCCGTAAAAAGGTTTCTGAGATAGAAACAAAAAGTAGAGAAGAACTCCGAGGTATAATACATGAGGCTTTACTTAAAGGCTAATGAATGAGCTCGGTCATCGCTTGTAGTGAAGTGAAACTAAGTATCATCATTGCGAGAAAAAAATTGCCAGCACTAAAAGACTCCTGGATACTCCAACCACAGATTGACCATAGAACACCAACCATCACTGATGTTGTACTGGTTGCAAAAAAGAAAAGTATGGTCAATTTTCTCAAATCGAAAGCCTCCGCAATAGATAACCCATACTGTGGCATACCTGGATTCTGGTCTCGAAGCAATTCTCGTAAGCTAACACTAGACTTAGGTAAAAAGTCCAAGACTATGGATTGGTGTTCAGCATGTTCGGGGTGAATAAAATAATGAGCCATCAACCTTCTCCCAACTGGGGGGATATTTTTAGGAGGTTTGGGGGAACAGTGGTAGTCTTTGTTGTCGGGGGATGGGTATGAATCCATGTCTGTGTCGATGCTCTTGATATGCGCCCATCCTTTCCCGAAAACTTCAAATCCTATAAATTGGACTCCGATCACCCGGTTGGGGGATAAGAACCGTCGTATTCTCGTGCTATGAGTGTTTCGCAGGGCCCTGAAAAGTTCGATATCAGAAGTCATGTTGGAAAGATCGATTTCTACAACTCTTGAGGCGTGCTTGCCAGGCAAAACCACAAACAAGTACATTGGCGATCCGCCGGATTGTGTATTCATCAAGTCTGTGGAGCTCACAGATGTCAACATAGGTTCTTTGGATGCAATATGGTCCTTGGAAACCCCTGAAAAGATGGTTTTGATGGAGACTCTCGATGGAAGACACCAACTAGGGACCTTGAGATCCCGTAATGTACTTCCTTGAATTTTGAAATACCCTAGTAAAAAGTGGCCGGCGTCTACTGCTGCTGTCTTCGGAAGCAAATATAATCTCTGTATGGAGCCACCAGTTGTAGGATACGCTGGGAAGTAATGGATGCCAGTAGCCGCTGAGTTTAAATCCGCACTCATCAGTCCATCGTTCAACAACTTTCGCTTCACTTTTTGGCTGAGTGAAGAGTCAATGTCATCGTGCTCAGCATTCCGCAGCATTTGTGGAAGCACTTCGCTCACTGCCTCCCGAATCGCTGCTGATAAATGAGTATTCTCCATATAACCAGTGTTGTCTCGAACATCGGGAGGTGACGATGGACCTCGACTCGTGGTGTTATTGGCAACCGAAGCAGGTATCGTACTGTATTTTTGGGATAAATCAACAATGAGATCAAGGATAGAACTTGTAGCCTCTTCCATAACTTGACTCATCGCATCGCATCGTTCGGAGAGGATGGTCGCCGTGCGCGAAGAAACGGTGTTTGCTAGAACCGCAAGCTTCCCATCTAACTCGGGAGTACTGTCGATACTGAGCTGGGAACTGCGTTGGTTCAACCTGAAAATTGTTAATCAAATGACGTGCTAGGAATCGTTTCTTGGGCTCACAAGGCAATTCCTGAATGGGTCATGGAAATTTGCGATGAAAGGTTTCCCAACCGCTGCGACATCTTCGCCAACTGAGCACTTCTCCGTGCAATCTTGATCCTCTTGCGTAATGGGGTCGCTCTACCCTCTCCATATTCTTCCATCATGCCCTTGAATTCTTTCACCGTCGTCTCCGCATCGTCTAAAGCAAGCCTGGTTTGCTCACTGAGGGGTGCAAGTGACCCAAGTCTCGCTGCTTCCACCACAGATTCTCGAAATGTTGCGAACGAGACTTGGAAGAACGTCAATTGTACATAGAGGTACCTCAGATCACCAGGGGCATCCTTAACCCTTTCAACGAAGTCGTAAAGAAACAGAAATCCGCGAAGTGTTTCCGCTGAAAGTCCGATGAAGGCAACCACCGAGGCGCCATTGCTGAGTGCGACCGACATGATACAACATGGCAGAGATGTGCTCCCCTACGGCAAATGCATGAGTGCAAATAATAGCTGTTCTGGAGCAATTTTTGAAGTGAGGTTCCAAGGCTGGGAAGATGAGAAAGAGAGCGCTGCTGGGTACAGAAAAACGAGGTTATCACGAACCATGCATGAAAAAGCCACCCGGAAAGCCTTCTCCGTGGCGGTGTACCGGTATATGTATGACAAGATCATACGGTGGAAATATGAATCTTCTTCCCAACACGAGCATTGCCTTCCTCTCTTGTAAATTTCAAGCCCAAAGATAATAAGTTGGTGGTTGACTGTGCATTTAAACTTTTACCTTGACTATAAGACCAAAGGCGAGAATTCCATGATCGCGTTTCACTAATAGTAGGAATTAGTTTACCATAAATCCATTCTCTCTGTTCATCTAAACATTTTCAGAGAATGAATGTCGTTGTCCTGAATTCTTGTGGGCACTATCCAAGAAAGCGGGCGTCCTCGGAGGAAAGTCGGCCTCTCATTTGAAATCAAAAGGGCGATAAAAGGTGAACCCTCCTTTGGATGGGAAGCATGATACTCGAAGTCTATATCGACGAACGACTTAAGGAAGAGCTTACTTGAAAACTCCACTCTACATCTGGAATGTATGATCTGATATAGATATTTCAGGTTGGGATGCCTTCCAAACTTGTAGTCCACCCTCAATGCTCTGGATAGGACAGAAGAAACCCGTCAATCCTCTGGCCAACGTAAGTATTCTAGTAATTAAACTACTGTGCCAGCTTTATACAACCCAACTACTATTGGTGAGCTGATTTTGAATTTGCTTTACCAAAAGCCTGCTTTAACATAACGAGTTGACTGTTCTAGAAGTTGGCGTTCTGGATTTGTTGGTCTGTTGCCGCCAGAAGGGAGCTGGATATAGTATTTTTGTTAACTGAACATTTGCTTATCTCTTTCTGGAGACATGGGACTATTTTATTGTTATTTGCGGGTAGCAAAAGTTTCATAACTAGGGGTGGGGTGGGAATTTCATTAACGAGAACTCGAGGATACAGTCAACCAGCTTACCAATTTCGATGAAGTTCCGGAAAAGATACATAGCTGAACAGTTTTATGGTTCTGTTCTGATCTTCGAGTTTTTGATGGTCGGTAAATTGGGTCAGAAATCGATTCTGGGCCGAGGACCAAGAAGTCTATAAGTTTACAAATGTATAGAGTAGAACTAAAGCGAACCCGCAGCACACCACCCAGAAGGGAATCCCTAGAGTTCAACAGCTAGAACTCATAATATCAACCTGATTAATGGGTTAGGGCGAGACACGATGGAGAACCCGGCCAACTTTTCGAACTAGGTACTCTCTACGGTGCGTCAATTATAAATCTACACCAAAACTTTGATTGGACTTTTAGTAGTCGAGATGGATACTTATGATTCCATGTAAAATCTTAGATACTCAGAGAGTGTCAGTAGGCTACTAGTAGGTGCCTGCCCTCAAAAAGTTTGAAACTGTAGATGGGGACTACAACTTTGTTCAGATCTAAAGGAGCAGTGATGGGGACTTTGTGTGGCACACCCCTTTCGAGAATTAGAAAAAGACGACAATTTCCGGGATACTAAATAATCCAGGTAAACAAAATGCCCTATGGATCTAATGTGTAAGTCTAATGTAAATCAAGTGGAGTGTTACTACCTAGGATGATGAATTTAACCCTGATGTAAATCTAACAATTTTCTTGATGAACAGTTGATTAAAACTTCCTATTAATTATTCTCCGAAGTACTTACAGAGTTTATACAAAGAAATACAAGACGAAGCCAAACAATGAGCCAATGGGGTTATGTCTAGTCTTATAACTACAGCTTTCTGTCCGCACGTGTGATCACTTCAAACCATTACAATGTTTTTAATTCTGCTCAAAATAACACTGTCACTCAGTAATACTATATGGAACTAAAGAATTCTTCTTACCAGCAGTATATTTCGATAACACATCAAGTCTTTTCCAAAGAGATTCAACTTTAGTTTACGAGTCACTTTAAAAAGAAGCAAGAAACCGATATAATATCATGCAACGAAAGCGGTGAACTAGCGAGTTCGTGAAGGGGAGTAGTTATCATTCGACGCGGGAGCTTACACTAGTTCATGTCAACACGAGTAGTTCATTTCTACCCCAGAAACTACTGCACGTACTAAGTACGGGCCACAACTGCGGAGCTAGTATACAGCCACATGAATCAAGTGTCGTGGGTCGAGTGCCGACCACTCTCACCGTCTTTCTCGTATACAATCACCAACAATCAGCCTTCTTTCTCTGATGTGAGCTAGGCCTAGACCTTTGATTTCCAGTACCACAGACACTAGATGAGTCGCTTCAGGCAAATTCCTGTCGTCGTTTGATCAAATTCACCTAGATATTATAGAGCAATTATTTAAAACAGGCCTGGGAATCTTCGTAAATCCAAAGTATTAATTTAACTACTCGAACCTCTTCGAGTAATTTCGTAACTTTGATACGGATACGGCAAACGAGTACTTACGCGAATGTCTATTCTGATAACTATAGAAGGAATCCTCAAAAGGTACGTTCCACACAGGGTTCCTCCACCACTTAGTCTTCCAGAAACCCACAGTCTACAGTCGTCAAGTCAAAATAGTCTAATAAAAATTAAGGCCCCAAAACCAAACATAAACCTAACCCCTAAAAAGCACCACTCCAAATACTAAACCGGCTACATGAGGTACACCCACTCAACTCTTCACTCCACGACCCTACATTCAAAATCCTCCATGTCTAACAATTCCAACAAGACATCTCACACTAACTAATGAATAAGCCCCCAAACTAAAATCCTCTCCCCCATCTCCCTCCCCATTCTTACCCTCTACTCCGCCTACTATCTACCCCAAACCAACCAACCAACCCTCCCCCCAAAAAGTTTCCCCTCAATCTATCTCCATCTCGGAACCTCCCACCCCCAATATCACCCTAACACTAACAATCCCCCCCCCGCCCCTCAAAAAACCACAAGCCTCGCAAGCCTTAAAAAGACCTTAAGTAGCCTTATCGTATCCTGAAACAGTTTCGCACATCTCTACTCACTACACTGCAATGCTACATATACACATACACTACATACATACCCATACCCACTCACTCATTCCTACACAAAGCCTCCCCCCGCATTGTAAGAACAAAAGCATGCCTCACAAAAAAGAAACTAGCATTACAACAGTTATTCTTACAAAAAGAACCAGCCTCAGCCCATCCAACCCCTCCCCTCCAACGACAACGACCACCTAACAAACGAATTCCTAACTCACCTCGTATGTAAAACCATCTAAACCACCTTAAAGGCAGTCCGGTAACCTCGTTCCCCATAATCCCATTTCCCATAAACCCGTTCCCCATAAAGAACGGCAAAACATAAACCTAAACCTCACATAGACTCACATAAGTCCATAAACTCAAAAAAAGAAAACACAGCCCCGCTGACATCCAAACCAACCATCCCACCACCACATCATTTTATAGTCATCTAATTGGTCAACAAATACCTGGCATAAAGGATGAGATTCAGCTAGAAAAGCCATACTCGAGTACCACCCCAACCCCAAGGAAGGCTGAGAAGAAAAGATCGTCGTCGTAAGGATTCTTTCGCATGGGGTGGCGGAGCAGGAGTCGGAGCCTCGCATCTGACCTAACCTGAACTCCCGAAGGTAGTGGTGTAGTGTGCTGTGGTGGAAGACTCGTCAGCTTCGTCAACCCCAACCAACCAGCCAGCCGAATATATAAATCCCCGACTTTATTCACTGATCAGAGGGAGTGATGTAGTGATGTAGTGAGTCAGTAAGTTAGTAAATTCGTGATGTAATACAAAATCCCAAACTAAAAACCAAAAACCAAAAACTCCAACGAAAAAAAAGGTATACCGCGAATAAAGTGAAGGGGAAAACAAGGTGTCAATGAATAGTTGAAAGAAAGAGAGGTTGTTTTCTCCCTCTGGCCTAACAGGTTGGTTGGTGATGTTGGAGGTGGTGGTGGTGATGTTGAAGGGGCGGAGGATGACAGGATGGAGTGATGGAGTGATGGTGATGGATGGTGATACAAGAATCGGGGGTACGTAGTACTATACGGGGTAACACAAGGAGGAACCAGCTACCTACCAAGCTACCAAGCTAGCCACTGACTACCAACCCAATTGCCAATCCAATTGCCAAATACTAACCCCAAATGCACCTGCACCTGCAACTACCAACTGCCCACCCAACTGACTATATGTGTAAGGAACGAGGCAGTAACTAAGCAGGAACGAGGTACGAACGAAGCGTAACGACCCCAAAGGGAAAGAGGATGCGAGCAGTTGCACCACAGCCTACAGGTGCAGGACTGGAACTGGTACGGTAGGACACGAAAAAATAAAGTTCCGATCAGGAGAAGTAAAGTACCGAAACATACATCGTAACTTCACATCAAACTCCAGTCACGGCAGTCAATTAAGGCAAACAAGTTAGGCAATCACAGTAGAACAAGGCAAACCAAATTAATTAATAATAAAAAAGGTAGACAAATCATCAAAATAGTTCCAGTAAGTATCATTTCATATGCCTCCCTCCCTCCCATTTCTCTCTTAGAATAGAAAAATACCAATCTTCTAGCTAGCTAGGACAGGTTGTGGGGTAGAGTAATACAAAAAAAAGTCGGTAATTAAGTAGGCCACATTTCCTCTCTCCTTTGGTGACCTTTCATAGATATAAATAAAAAAAAGATGTGGTATATCATATACTCCAATTCCCTCACCCATGAACCCAATCATTTCCCCATGAAAACGCCAAAAAGCCAGAAGTAAAACCCAGGAGATGCCAGTCCCAAAATTATCAAAAGATTACCGCAAAAAATTAAAAAGACAAAGAGCTGCAATGAAAAAACACGCTCGCTAAGAAAAGAGAATAAAAGAAAACAAAGAAAGAGTTGTATATACAAAGATGGAGTAGCGTGTGTGAGTTTTTTTCATGAGGGTGTGTGTCTAAGCACGAACACTTCTCCGTCGTCCTAGGCCTAGGATGCTTTTCCCTCGTGCGGGACTATCTGTCTTTCGTTGGGGTGGAGGCGGGGAGTGGATAGCGCCCTTCATGATATCCTGGTACCGCAGAGGACCTTCGTGAGGAGTCCGAGGCGTCATTGGCATAGGAGGAGGCCCTGATTCCGGTACTGAAGCATTTGTAGGGAATGCGAGAGATTTTCTCCTCTGGCGTGCAGGTGAAGGGTCGAGTGTTGGTTGGGTAGATGGAGTTGCGGTGGTGGAGAGGTTTAGCATCGAGGAGTTGCGGCTGGTGAAGGAGGAGTTTAGTTTTTGCAGCGATGGTTTGCGTGCGCGGTGGAGGGAGCGGGTGAGGCCTTTCTTAAAGGCTGCTGCTGCCATGCTGGTTGGTGTTTTAGGGGTATCGGGGCGCTCGTTTTCTTGGGATGGTAGGGCAGGTGAGGATTGGGCGGATGGGAAGGGGTCTGTGGAGAGGAAGGCGTGGGAGGAGGTTTTGTGAAGGGATTGGGTTACTAGGGAGGCAAGGTTGGCCATTCTTGTGGATTTTCGGTTGTTTGATTTCGTGGAGGGGGCGGCGCTGGAGGAGTTTGTGGAGGTTTGGGTGAGGGAGGTAAGTGACGAGACGGACATTCGGCGGATGGAGCTGGTGTGTAGCTTCAAAGGCGACGGTCGACGGGGTGCTGGTCGAGATGGGGAGCCGGATCTGGTTTGTACGGAGTTCGCTTCGATTATGGAGGAAGGTCTCGATCGCATGTGTGATTCAAAGGCAGAAGTGGCAGGTCGAGGAGGTGTACAAGGCGAGATATTCGCACTAGGTGAGATGTCGACAATCATGGGTTTGACCATAGTAAAGGAAACCGCTCTGGCAGTAACCTCTTGTGACTTCCTACTCGATCCCCTCGACGCTGGCACCTTCAGCTCTGCTTCCAATTCCTCTCCCTGCAAAGGCTCAAAGTCGACGAGCGAATCCGAATCCTCATAGTCCGACAGCGAGGCATCTTCCTCGCTCGACAGGTATAACTCGTGAGGATCCTTCTCTTCGACCATTGGCACTTCCTCCATATCCTTTACTCGTGAGCCATCCAAATTCTGCAACTCCAACATGACATCCTTCAACATGGTCGACGCTCTCTTTTCACTTCTGGCAGGAAGTGCGGGCGCTCGGACAACCTTCTTCGGCCTGGCACGGTGTAGAATGGAACCCTCCATATCACTGTCGACACACTCGTCGTTTTTGTATTCCCCAAAGCCCTCGTACCCACCGTCCTTGGAACGGGATCGAGGTACCTGCAACGAGGCGTCGTGGGCGTTCATATTCAAATCCATCTCTCTTTCTCTCTCTCTCATCTGGTGTAATTTGGCCATCAGGGGCATGGCTGGGTGCTCGTACTAATATATGGGTGATTCGAATAGAGTAGAAGTCTGGTTGCACGTTGGGATGGCGGGGATTTGTCCTAAAATGAGTGAAGTGGTGGACCCTGATAAATGGGTCTTTTTGGAATGTTATTTCCCAGCCACGTGGTGAGTGAATTGGCCGTGATAGATTTTTCCGGTCGAGCGTGGCAGAGGAGATTTTATGATTGAATTTCTTTTTTTCCCTTTTCCACCGCGAAATGCGAGAGGATGGGGCCCGGGTAATATATCTGTGAGTGCTGGTGGATGCTGGTGAGTGCTGGTGGGTGCTGGTGAGTGGGTTCGGAGTGGAGAGGGGTAGGATTTAGGATTTGGAGCTTGGGTGGATGGATGTGTGGTGGTTGTGTGGGTGGATTGAGCGGTTGACAGGCACGGGTAGAAATGTGCAGGAGGTGTCGTGCTGTTTCACCTTGACACTGCGACGTTCTTTGGGAGCTTAACGAAACCACGGATGCACAAGAGACGTGCAGAAAGCGGTCAAAGGAGGGAAACGTTCAAGCGGGAGATGTTTTGGAAATGGAAGAAAGACCGAAGGGGAATATAAGTGTAGAAAGGGGAGAGGGGAGAAGCTGAGGTTTATGTGGTTGAGTTGGAATCAGGGTATCTAGTATGTATCAGGGTCTTTTGTTCATTTGGTCATAAGTCAAGTGTACCTGGAGGGAGGAATCGGGGTGTATGTCAGGCGGCAGGGGGGTCTTCATTTTGGTGGTGGAGGTGCGGAAGTTAGGCTGTAGAGTCGGTCTCAGGAGGATCTTGAAGGATGTGAGGGAGTCAGTTAATGGCGGGTGAGGGGTCGTGGTCGTAGTAGGCGCAGACTAAACTAAATTCGTCCGGGAAACGAGAGTAGTCAGAGTAGAGAAGTTGATGAAAGGCTGCAAATCCTGTTTGTAGGAGCAACCTAATCTCGATTTTTAGCAAAAACCCTCCTCTCCGATCATCATGAACCTTGGTCCTGAGTCGTAAGTCCTAGTAAATGGATTGGTGCATCATGGGCATGACATGACGATGGACGCGTTCCTGTTCAAAGCAGGTCATTGCCCTGCTTCTTTTTTCTCTGCTGCTGCTGCATCTCCTCGCTGTTCCTGCTTGCTGCGAGTCTTGATTTTCTGCCAGCTTTTGTTGGCTTGGCTGGCATGAAGCGAGCAGAAGCGAGCATGATGATGGAGATGCAGCATGGCCCACCAGGTCAGTCTAGCTTTACAGAGGTTAGGTGTATGTACTTTAGGTCTACATTAGGTCTGGATACCTGATCAGAACACACCAACCATAGCCCGTTAAACTGCCAGTCGGGAAAGCAGCGCCAGCGCCAGTTTGTCAAGACTGACAGGTTCTATTTTTCTTCGCCTAAACCGTGGAGGCATTGTTAACGGTGAGCCAAATGGCGGCGGGCTGTAAAACTGTCAGAAGCTCACTTGTCAGTCATCTCTAAAAGCAGTCTAAACTAAATCATAGGAGAGGCTGATGATTGGTCTCGTTCAAGCCAACTTACGACCAACATTCGGACGCACAGAACACTCCTCGAACTGAACTCGAACTGAACCTCAAGGACGGCCCCTAACCTAGCAGGATTTCAAGCTCCATCGACCCCGCGCACGTTCAACGCCACCCAAAATCACACTGTACTATTCCTGGCATATCCGCCGCCCCAAAAAAAACTCACATCAGCGCTTGATTGGCCGCCTCAGATACAGCCTGAGACCGCTTTTCCAACGCCCAGCCTGAACGGCAGAAAAGAGCACCGGCCGCCGTGCACGAATGAGAGGTGTCGCCCAGCATGGTTTGGGATAGATGGGACGAAGATTAAACAATTCTTTGAACTAGCCGAATCCACACTGGCAACCTCTTTCGCTCGGTGGGTTCATGATTGGGCGGAGGGAAGAAGAGATTCCACTCACGAAAAGTTGATTGATTCGTTCGAGGCATGATGGCGTGGCAAAGCCAGGTTCAATGGGAAGCGAGGATCTGCTGATCGCCATCTGCTTGTTCTCTTGTGTCTCTTGTGTCTCTTCCTCTTTCAAGGTTCATCGCTTCATGGCGAATTCCACGGGGTGGGAGGGGAGGAACATGATGGGATATTGATGGATGAGAGATATTCAGGGGAAGTATTCAATACAGAAGGGAGGAGAGGGGAGTCAAGACATGTAAGAATCCCTCGCATCCATCATGACGTTGACTCGAGATCCTATCCTCCGGTGCAGTATCACCGGTATCACTCGAGTCACCGTGTTCTGTACGAGTATTACAGTATTACACATCTATCGTGTACACGACTACAGTATCTTCGTATCACCAAATTGACCCGACACCTTTGACATAACGTGGAAATGTCTCACCCAGAAATCCAATCTACCATTCTGCACGGGATGAAGAAAATCTCCTGCCAATTAATAAACCTCGAATTACCGATCTACATGAAAATAATGCCAACACCAACATGAACACGCTACTGTAAAGAAATAAAAGCTGCAGCTCCGCTTCTACCGGCCTCAAGTTCAACCGCCAGCTGGTGCCCAGACCAGAACTGTTCACCAAGTGGTGGTCATATGGAAATCTATGCAACGTCCATCAAAACATAAAGCTGAATAGCGCCTCTCCATGCTTAATCTTCAGCCGCCCACTAAACACACCACACCATCACCAGCGACATACATCGCAGACGCATCTTCCATCCGTTCTCGACAACCAACCAAAGACAACCCATCCTCACTCCCTCGAACCCGGTCTTTCTTCTCCCTCCCCCTTTTACAAACAAAGATCGGAAGAAACGAAAACCCGTAAACCGAGAACCGAAAATCTCATCTCAACACATATCCATCCCAACCGGGCTAGACTTTCTTAGAAACGAAGAACGGGGACTGAACCCTCTTCTGTAAGCTGTACGGAGCCACAAATACCACACAAAAAATGGAGCACGAGGAGCCTCAAAAATTCCCAACACGGCGCGACTTCAAACCTCCACTCTACTGTACGGACTCCTACCCCTTCTCCCTGTAACCTAACCTTACCTTAACCCCCATTCAGCATATCCATCCATCGAGTCCTAAAATGGACGATAAAAAGGAGTCCGTGCCTGGGAAACTCTCAAAGGAGAATTGAGGATGAAGTAAGGTTACTGTCGCACGGAATGTTTTCTGTTCCTTTTGGTGTTTGGTTCCCTTTGGTGTTTGGTTTGGTGCTATCGGTATCATCGGTCGTGCCCTCTCGGCGCTCAGTCATCGTCCTGAAACCAGGACACACAGAGGGGTGAACACTGAAAAGGTGACACAGTAAAGTACGGTACGGTAACACACAGACTTAAACCCTTTAATCGAAAACAAATATGGCATCTGAAAATGTGAGAGCAGCCTCAGAGAACGTGTCTCGAGCGGGGATACAAGAAGGGATGTGCGAACCATACAGTACCGTTAAGCATTCTCGACTCTTGAGGCTGTTTACATGGTACTGTTCTTTGTACTCCGCATTACAACCATTGATTCCCTCTCCCCGTGCGTACTGGAGGCTCGAGAGAGGTATGGATGTAACCCCATGAAGCTGGGGATAAACGGTTTTGCGACGGTTTGTGAAACTTCTTTTTTTATATGTACCTCGGTATGTTGGTTGATTTCAACCCGGATTTTCTTTTCTGCACTGTTATCACTTTTCCTTTTTACTGCCTGCAGTCCCTCGGGAAAAATGAATAGTGATGCCACTTGCATTTGCATCCTCATAATCGAGGTTAGTGCTTCATCTCTTCCTTCCCTATATTTCTTTTCCTCGTAGGTTTGGTAACGAGGAGATAGGTAGGATCCTCCATCTCTCTAACATTAAATCCTCTTTCCTTCCTTCAACCCCTCCCCTCCTCTCCCCTCCTCTTTCCTTTTTTTCAAAAGATCGTGATGAGTGAGCGAACTTTCACCGCTGAGCAAATGTAAATATAAAATGACTTGTATGACCGAACCAAGTCCCTCTCTTTTCTTTTTCCCATTTTTTTACGGAATAGGAAGGTGGGTAGGTGGGTAGGCGTTGTACCGTCGTTGTACCAGGTATTTTTCTTTCTGCGCGTTCTGCAGGGCGGCTGGATGGATGGTTGGTTGGTTGGTTGGGTGAGGAAGGTATATGTGGGTAGGTAGGTACTCCACACACACTACACACCTCACCACACTACATACGAACGCAGAAACGCTGAAAAGGTTCACGATATCTTTCTTGCTTTTTTATTCGAGGGTTTTCATCGGTATTCCCTTGATAAATTTAAGGTTTTTTTTGGGGGGGGAAGGGGGGGATTGTACGTCATGTATACAATTTTTTTTCTCTTCTTCTTTCTCTTGTCACTTGATCCTGTGGATTTGAAATTCTGTAGCTGGTAGATTTCGCTGCTGGCGTGTGTTTTATAAGTACATGTGGAGGGAGGGAGTAGAAGAGGGGACGTCATACTGGACGAAATTGAATCCACGAATCTTGGATACAAGAGTATATACATAGATTGCTCAAGTATGTAACTTACACTAGTAAATACATGGGCACTGTGCACTACTCGCTCTTTGAGAAAAACGTGTGAGGATGTGGAGAGGTGTTTGATCTACCAGCTACCATACCGATCTCTTTCTTTAGAATTTAAATCCTCTTTAGTGGGAAAGAAAGATGGTTTGAGCCAGGTCATCTGATCTGAGGTTTTAAATTATGTTCACGATAAACGAAGGTAGATCTTTCCCCAATTTTTAAGCTCTTAAGCTTTAAACGTTTTTGCCCACTGCGCACTGCTCTGCCCACTTTTGAATTAGGATATTTTTCCCTTGAAATGAAAATTTGGGTGACCTGATTTAGAAGGGAAGAACTCTCACGACTCACGAGGGGAAATTGAAGTATAAGTGGGTTCCGCTGATTTGAGAGTTCGTGGTGAATGAGGGAGATTTTAATTGAGGGGCTCTAGTTTTTAGGCTATTAAGCTTTAAATATGGATACCTACCTACTACCTACTTTTGAATACAATACTCTGTTTATTAGTGATTGTATACGAACAGGCCCTTGTAGGGATCTCTCGTACTCCGCGTAGACTATAGATAGTTTAGAAAATATAATTTAATATCTTTTAACTCTTCTAGAAGTTATATACTTTTCCTTTAATATATATATATATTCTCTACTGTTAATTTCCTTTATTTTCTTAAGTTAAAAGTGAATAAGTTTAGTTATTAGCTATTTATTATTCGAGAAGAATAGAAAGATTAAGAAATATATACCTTAATTATATATTTATATTCTTGTGGGGGTATATCAGCGTCATCATTACGTCAGCATTCCTGTGTATATATAGCTAGCTGTTCCAGCTACCTACACTCTCTATAACATATAAATATACTACATTCACACACACATATCACATCTTTACGCTTCGCTGTAAAAATTCTCTTATATAAATTTTTTAAGTTATAGAAAGACGCGAGGTTATAGAAAAAGAGATACAAGTCGAAGTAAATAATATGTTCTTTATAATATAGAGAAAATTAGTGAATTACTCTTAGTATAAGATAAGTCTTAAGATTATAATTCTTAGTTTATAAATAGAAAGAGAGTATAAACTTAGAGTAAACAATTTAAATATATTATTTATACTTAGTTTAGTAGTAGTCTACTAGATTCTTATAATTCGTATATATATAAGTAGAAGTGAATAATAGCGTTAGAACTACTTAGTTATTAGAGAACTTAATACTTTAAATTCTCTTATTCTAATTATTATAAACTTAATAGTCGATTCTACTATTAAAAAACTAATCTACTTACTGCTCTTTTTTATAGTATATGAGTAGTTCTAAAGAGTAGTTTCTAACTTTTATAAAGATTTAGAGTTATTATTATATTTTCTTATTACCTCTTTTAACGTACCGGTTAGCTATAAAGAAGGGAGGAGGAGAGAGAGTCATCGGTAGTAGAAGGCATTAGAGTATTAGTTTCAAACCTTCGGACTTTTAAGTAAAGTTCGCGGTGCCTTCTCTTTCCTTAATAGAATTCAGTAGGATTTGTACTTTTTCGAAAATTAGTAAGCGATACGAGAAATCACATCTCTACCCCCCCCCCCCCGAAAAGTAAGCTTTCTATAATAGCGGTGTTAAGAAGTATATAGAGAGGAGGCGAAACTTCACTAAGATAGGAAGTGATAGGATTCCTGGGGCTATCTGAAAGAAGAACGCTGTAAGTATTTATCGATCTGGATACGGGTTTCAAACCATTGGGCAACGCATAATTATTATATGTGTTTTTGAAGGGACAGAAAAAGATGGAGGCTTTTTACTTCAGTTGAAACGTGCTGTCCATTTACAACAATTGTTGGCCCATGCTTTTATTTTAGCCTTTTCAGGTTCACTTTCAGGAGCGGAGTAGAGACATTCTTCGTGAATTGGTACGTATGTCTTGTTAATCCGCTAATTAGCCATTCATAGCAATTCAGTAGTCTTGTTCATTCTTTCAGTGCTTTGGTTAAGAGGAAAATAAAAGCAGATGTTGTTATTTGGTACAAAAGGTTGGTTCTGACCAAATCTACATGTTGAAAATATTGGAGATTTGTACACCTTATCACGCGGTCTTTGTGAAGAAATTGGGAGTCTTTAAATTTACAAACTTTTGAGTCGAAAACCAACAGGAACAATAACCTTTTATTTGGTCCATGCCATCTGTGCTTCACTTTCCTCATATTCATGATTCCAAAACATTTCTTCACGTCTCTTATACCCAGGGGTAGCAAAATAATCTCTGTGACTGAGTAGTAGATCGAAAATTGCTTTTCGATTCTTATGTCGTCTTCCAGACGTCAAAGATAAGACGTAGGCGTTCACAGAATCGTTCCCAGTGAATGATAGAAGCATACGTCTGTTTCTGTCAATTAAGCTCAAAGCAATGTCCTCATGCTGAAGTAGTAATTTAATGACTTCTAGATTTCCTACTTCACATGCAAACGATAGAGGCGTGCGGCCGTTTTTGTCCTCAGCGTTCACATCAATATGCTCATTTTTGAGTAGTAACCTGACAATCTCCAGGTCCTGGGAGTAGCTGCAGGAAATCGATAGAGGGGTGCGACCTTTGTAATCCTTACAATTATAGTCTATATCAACGCCCTTATATTCAAGTAGTAACATGAAAAGTTCCAAGCAGTCTACCTCACAGGCGATGGACAGAGGTGTGCGGCCCCTGTCATCTTTACAACTCACATCAATCCCCTTTTTTAGGAGTAACGATTTGATAATTTTCGTGTCCTGGTTTAGACAAGCAATTGACAGTGGAGTGCGTTTCGTTATTCGGGTACGACAATTGATGTCGATATTGTTTTCTTGGAGCAGCATAGTTAAAATTTCCGATTGTCGTCCTGATGCAGCGCCCAACAGGGAGGCTTGAAGTATTTCTCCCCTATTCATGATATCTTTTCTCTTCAGCAATGAATTAAATTGCTCCTTCTTCCCACGTGATGCCAAAATATGTAGGGGTGGTGTTTTGAATGCGGTATTTTCCATTTTCCACCAAGTCTCAAATATCTCAGACTTGAGGATCCAAAGTAAGTCGAAATGGAACATCAGGGTGAGAAGTGAACGTGCAACGTCATGGATATTTCCGTATGGGGGACGCTCGAATGATGGATTCATCGAGGCCGGTTTCCGGCTTGTGAAATGGGGACGCTCGTCCGGTATCATGATCGCGGCCGATTTCCATGCCCCGAAACTCGAAGATATAAAACCAATTACCCTGTCCTGAAGTCTAGTTTCCAATTCGTCGCCAACAGCACGGCAATGAACAGGCCAGAAGATGAGCGCATAATTTTTGAACGGGATACTACTTGACAGCGAGAAAGTTGGCACTGGATTCAATTTAAGCTCAAGGGAGTTGACGATAATGCAAATTTCCAATGCAAAGCTATTAGTTTTTGTGATGCTATAATCTCCTCTTTCCTTGAGGTATTCTTGCACAGACAAATGCACGAATCGAAACATATACAGTTCTTTGTCCAGAACAATCATGTTGCAGCACATGTCTAAAAGCTGTGATGGCGTTAAAGAAATATAGAGTTCTGAGTATCTATTCGCGGTAATGTCGACAGACACAGCAGTAATGAACTCTTGTGTAGTCAAGGGACGTTGAGCGCATAGTAACCATGACATGGCAAATTTCGCGACTTGACGACTTGTGGACGCAGCATCTTCGATTCTTCGATAAATAATGTCATAGGAGTCATTCAAAGTTTTTGGTAGTCTTTTGAGTTCTTCAAGGACATCGTTTTCGTGATGGATACGTTCAGGATCACAGAGATTTTGGATCTGGAGACTGACCCACCGAAACCTATTCAAGAATAAGCCAATTCGTCTCTCAAATCAGGATCTCAAAATACTTACATTCCCTGGGATCCTTTGATAAGAATCTTCGCAATCTGAGTACTCAGTTCATCTGAGACATTGCCTTTGAGTAATCTCTTCATTGCAATAGATCGTTCCGCTTCAGATAGAACGAATCGCTGGATATCTTTGTGGTTGTCGTCGCTCCTAATGTATATGTTTGGCGATCTGTCTAAGCGACAAACAATATCTCCATCGTCTCGGCTAGAAACAAAGATTCTTACAACACTTGCTGACTTATGGAGAATTTCATCGAAGGCCAGAAGTATTTCGTGTCTTCGAGAGGGGTCGCACTCATCTAGGCCATCGAGAACAATCGTTGATGGACAGGTTTTAGTCGGGAAAGAATCAATTCCATGCATTCGTCGCAGGTGAGTTTGGGCGGCTCCTGAGCTCCATCATCTTCGCTTTCTTTTTTCAAATTTTTGTATCTGCTCGCAAGTGGCTCTCCGACGGGCATATCAACCTTTGTACAACATAGCTGTTTTAAGATACTTCGCATGATCTCATCTGGATCAGCACGCTCTGGATCAGCACGCTCTGGTTCAGACGCATTGCGTGCACAGTAGAAAAAGGCGAGAGGCGGAGCTGAGTGATTTTGGGATTTTTCGGAGCTAAGGCGTTCAATGATAGAATATCTGGAAAGGTTAGCAGTTTGATGGTACGTTGGACTGAAGTTCTTACACGATCTTGCTTTTTCCTGAACCGGCTACAAAGCGTTAGAGGATACTTCGATTTTTTAAAGCTGCTGTACTTACGAATCCCTTGTAGCCATAAAATAGACGACTTATTTCCTTCACTCCACTCTTGGAAGCTGGGCTTCTTGAACAACCACTCCCCTGATCCAACCATGAAGTCTTTCCCCATGGTTTTATGATTTTGCTTGAGTTGCAATTTGGATAGCCAGTTGAACAAGGCTTGACGCTCGCTCTCTGGAGTCTGTTAACAAATTGATCAGGCTATGAGCTGAGAGGCGTGAAACAAATGTACACACGTACTTTCCAGAGAATCATGAAGTATGGGTACAATCGAAGCAATTTTCTTGACTGTGTAAAACTAAGTAGATGTAAACAGAATTACGGATTGTTCTCGTTGGCGGGAGTGGATGTACTGGCCTTGAGCAGAAGTAGCTGTATAAGATTGCAAAGGTCTTCTGAACTGCTCCTGGTTTTCCGGATCCAAAATGGTCTGAATTTGCCTTTCAACAATCGGCTTCTCGTCCGCGTTTTGAAGACCAGAACTGATCACTCGAATTGAACCCCTATTCAATTGCTGGTTTCCAATCACTTCCTCAAATTGCTCAAATGCTTCTGCATTCAGATTTGCAGCTCCTTTCAACATTTCTAGTACCCGTTCAAGTTCGCGGGAATTCTGACAGCCCTTGTAGCCTAAGTCATGTTCGACCTGATAATATATCCACATTATAATGTGAACAACCTGGAGCTCAACCACAACATCTGACTTTGTTTCATCCTTGAGGCGCAAGCGAAAATGGAGTCCGTCGTATCCACGAAAACGTTGTCCTAGTCGGGCGCCATGCTCCTGCTCGTTCGGATGTTGTATCGGGTCCTCTTCAAGCTTGAACTTCTCCTTGATCAAAGTCTCGACAGTTTCTGAGTCCTTTGATTTCAATAATACAATTCTCCCACCAACCAAATCTGCAACCCCGCTGATACCACCCTTACCGTCCCTCTTACGCTTGCGAAGCTTCCCCTCGAGACTCCCCAGTGTCTTAACTCTCGATTCCCATATATGTCGAATTCCCCTTTTCCCCAAATCTTCTGAAAACTTGTCTATTTCGTCTTTTATCGACTGGTAGAGGGGTTCGTTGTTGCGAAAGGGTTCGAGATCTTGCGAGATTTGGTCGTCTGCCATGATGGAAGGCAACAGCTAGCTGCGGGGTCGTGTTGAATCTGTCGTCGTGCTTAACTGTAATGTCAAATATATATTGTCTAATGGCACTGCAGCCCCATCACAAGAAACAGAATAACTAGGAAGAATAGTGACTATGAAGCCTTGCACAGAGATGTGAAAATAGGTGCGCTGCCTCGAGGCTGAACATCCCCTGGGCGATGATTATATATCCATTGGGTCGCTAAATATGCAGCAGTCTCAGCAACTTAAAAGCGGCAGTAAATGAATCCTCCGGCACCTAGTGGATGCCTACCTAACTCGTCGTCCCGACTTTGTGGAATAATTGGATTTGATTGTTCTAACTATCTAGGTTAATAGTCTTCGATTATTCTAGGATCTCAAGATGATTTACTAGACGAAGTCAGGTGTGGAATCGGTAGAACCGGTACATTACATGCGTGGCAGTAGGTATGAGATAGTTTGCCCTGATACCCAAGTAGTTGCTAAAGGTAAAGGTGCTGCTCACGTAGCTTCAGGTATTATAATAACTGAAGAAGCATATAAGAATTAAAAAAAGATTTACAAGTAAAAAAAGATTAAGAATTACTCTGCTACGTGTGAACATTAGGGTATCTATTTGCCGCCACTTTTAATGCCCACAGAGTGTCCGGGTTATAAATAGTAGTTCTTATTCTCAGAGTTCTCGGAACCACAACCTATTTTAAGTTCGGCGTGTAATTAGAAATTAAAGATTATTGTTGCGACATATTTGGAGTGAATATCACTCTGTTCACGTGACCTGGGAGGGCTATATAAGTTCGTAGACTAGCTACACTTTGAGAATCAACCGATTATCAAGACTTTGACCGGAACCATGTGAATGGAACCAAAACCACCCCCAAGTTATACCAACAATTATCAACCCAAGCAATTTAAAAGAAGTGTTTTATCCTAATAGTACAAGCATAATCCCACACCGGGAACCCCAAACTCCCTCCCAGTGGACAGAAAAAGTGATGGTAAATAGATATTCGTACCTGCCTCCCTCGTTCGTTGTTTCAACTTTGTAGGATAATTACAGTCAATTGCCCTAATTATTTTGGATAATACTTTGAATTATCTCAATCATTTAGAGCAATTACCCTGAATACCCAAGATAGATGAGACAATAGTTACGTAGATAGGTACGATTTACTGCCACTTTTTCTGTCCACTGGGAGACTCCATAAAACAACGAATCTTCCCTACAAGACATCTGAAAACCAACCCAAAAACCGCCTGGATCACTCAAAAGATAAATAGCCTTTAGTTTCAACCAGGTACCAAAACCAACGTACGTACAAACCTAAGCCAAAACCCCATAACTCTCCCCCCCACGCTGTAGAGATTAAAAGTGGTAGTAAACAGGTTCGTACCTAAGTGTAGTAGAGTAATTCTAGTAAATTGTCTTAAAAATCTAGAACAATAGAGGACAATTAACCCAGCTATTTAGAATAATCGACTCTAGTTAACCTATAATATTAGGACAACGAACAATGTAGGCAGGCACGAATCTATTTACTACACTTTTAATGTCTACTAGGTAACTATCTCTAACCTCATTCGGGTGAAGAAAAAACATCCTACAGATTCCCCCCTCAGTATAGAATATCCTCACCATTTTCTAAAATCAAAATACCTCGAGAGTCGAGGAAAGACCTAAAATAGTAGGGGTTCCTCGGTTTCGTGCCTGCCTCCCTAGCCCGTTGTTCTAACCTTCTAGGATGGCTTACACAAGGTAATTAGTCTACATACTTGGAACAATTTAGAGTATTAAGCTAAGTGTTTCGAACAATGAAGAGCCATTATTCTAAAGACTTGGAACAATTTAGAGTATTAGCTTATGTGTTTCGAACAATGAAGAGCAATTGCTCCGAGTCTTTGGTAATTGTAAATAGAATCCCGAGTAGTTACCACCAGTTTTAAAGTCAACCTCGACACAGAGCTGCCACTTGGCATTTGATAACAAATGACCGGTGCCCAAAATATTCTGCATAATATCACCTCACAAGAAACAAGACGAATTAATTAACTTTCAAAATCCTTCAGCCTCTATTTTACAGCCTCACACTATCTACCATCCTCCCTAGTAGCACCAACTGACCCCCGTCCGCCACATTCAATACAGACCGTTCCGGTGTGGAACCATGCTAAAAACAAAAGAGAAGATGAGACGGAGTAGCATAGTAAGTTTTCCCCTGTTTATACGAAGCTCTTGGTGAAGGTGACGACAACATCCTTCAGTCTGGCTTCCAAATCCTTGCTCAGAGCACCCTCCTTATCAATAGTGGCCAAAAGATCGGATTCGTTGGTCTTCAAGTGTGAGATAAAGTCGGCTTCCCAGGTGAGGATCTTGTTGACAGGGACGGTATCCAAGTGACCGTTAACACCAGCATAGATGAGAGGAACCATTTCGTTGACAGCCATAGGTGAGTATTGCTTTTGCTTGAGGAGCTCGGTCAACTGGAGAGTAAATTCATTAGCTTGGATTCATGTATCCGCAGAAGTTGGGATATAATAACTTACACGTTCACCACGGTTAAGAGTCTGCTTGGTGGCAGCATCCAAATCGGAACCGAATTGTGCGAAAGCAGCGACCTCACGGTATTGAGCCAAGAAAAGCTTCAATGAACCAGCGACTTGCTTCATTGCCTTAAGTTGGGCAGCGGAACCGACACGGGAGACGGAAAGACCGACGTTAATGGCTGGTCGAACACCCTTGTAGAAAAGCTCGGCTTCCAAGAAAATTTGTCCATCGGTAATGGAAATAACGTTGGTTGGAATGTATGCGGACACATCACCACCTTGGGTCTCGATGATAGGAAGGGCAGTCAAAGAACCACCTCCGTGCTTCTCAGACATCTTGGCGGCACGCTCCAAAAGACGGGAGTGGAGGTAGAAAACATCTCCAGGATAAGCCTCACGTCCGGGTGGGCGACGGAGAAGGAGGGACATTTGTCGGTATGCGACGGCTTGCTTGGAAAGATCGTCGAAGATGATAACAGCGTGCTTTCCATTATCTCGGAACCATTCCCCCCTTGATTTTTGACGTTAGAATTATTACTCGAAGAAAGAGAAAGGATTGTGATGGTATAACATACATTGAGCAACCGGTGAAAGGAGCGATATATTGGAGAGGAGCAGCTTCGGAGGCAGTAGCGGCGACGATGATGGAGTACTTCATGGCGTCGTTCTCCTCAAGGGTCTTGACCAATTGGGCAACGGTAGATCGCTTTTGTCCAACGGCAACGTAAACGCAGTAGAGCTTCTTCTCCTCGTCGTTTCCGTCGTTCCATCGCTTCTGGTTCAACATGGCGTCGAGAGCGACGGCAGTCTTTCCGGTTTGACGATCACCAATGATCAACTCACGCTGACCACGTCCAATTGGAACCATGGCGTCGACTGACTTGAGACCAGTCTGGACGGCTTGGTGGACGGATCGTCTGGGCAAAATACCGGGTGCCTTCAATTGTGCACGACGCTTCTCGGTGGTCTTGATTGGTCCCTTTCCATCAATTGGGTTTCCGAGAGCATCAACGACACGACCAAGCATCTCAATTCCGACAGGAACATCGACCTGTAAGTTAAGTTTGTCAGTAGCTGCAAAAAAGCAATTCATGCCTCCTTTTACTCACAATTTCACCGGTACGCTTGACGGTCTCACCCTCCTTGACCAAACGATCAGAACCAAAGAGCACAACACCGACTTGGCCAGCCTCCAAGTTCATGCACATTCCCTTGACACCGGATGCGAACCTATATGTATTCAGCAAGTGAATTTCTAAGCCCAATCTGTGCAACTTACTCGACAAGTTCCTCGGCTTGAACATTGCTCATACCGTGTACACGAGCGATACCATCACTATAGATCCAATCAGCAACCCATCCCTCTGTATGAACCCCTTATGTAGTCTGTGTTGACCATTCAGGCATTTGTATGTTGATCGACGTACCCAACGGACAGGACACGTCCAGTCTCGGCGAGGCCGGCCTCATCCTTAACACCTCTAATTCTTTGCTCGAGGATTGACGAGACTTCGGTTGGGGTGGCTTTGTCGGCGGAAGCGTAGCTTCGGACCTGTTTTGATGCTGCGTTGAAAGCTGCTGGTGCTGCGGTTCGTCCCTGAAGAAACCTGTGGTTAGCCGAAGCCCGAAAAACACGAAGTCAAGCTGTCGGGAGCTTCATCAACAGCTCTCCACCAACCACCTTTATCATCGCAGCAAGCCAATTGATCTCGGGGAGCAGGCTGCGATGATTCTCGATGGGATTCGAGCTGGAGGGAGCAGGTCGGGGATGGTATTCTGGCTACGTACTGCTGCGACTCTGCCGGATGCAGAGATTGCGCCCACCGTCCGGCTGGACTGTCGGAGAGCGTTCCTGAACATGGTGGCCAGAGTATATGTATGGAGGAGGAAAGGTAGAATCAATTGCCGACGCAATTGAAAGGAGAGGAGATTGAGATGGGAGAATTGTTCTGGTGTCGAACCTTCAAATGGACTTGCGGAAGGGAAAGAACTTGAGTCCTCTGGAAATTGGGGCTAGCGCCTCGTGACTGGCCCCACTTATTTGAGAGAGCAGCCAATGATATACGACCTCCACTTTCAACCACCCTTTTTTCTCCGTCCCCTTTCCTGGGCAGCCACCTCCTCCATAACCATATCCTCAGTCAGTCTCTTCAATTCCAATCTGCCACCTGTTTGTTTACTTTGTTGTATATTGTCTTGTTGTTTGGGTATATAGCTACTCACAATATTCACTTTCTTCAACCAAACATCTCATCTCTGCAACTGAACAACTGTCAAAATGTCAACCCGAGACCTTCCGAGAACTCATAAATACTCAGCTGTATTATTTTACCCCAACATCTATGAACACTTTCATAGTTCACCGGCTAGATCTGATATTGCCCCGGCCTTTGTTATCCCTGCAGAGCACTATTTACACACCGTCAACACAAATACTCCTTCCAAAGGTGCACAAGTCGAAGTCTCGATGTTGTGGACCTAGGGATGGAGGCAAGTGTCGATTTTGCCATATGTCCGGATTTATACTCGTGATATCTCTGTCATACAAGACCTGACCGTCGGGAGCAGGCAGAGAGATATATGATTGGTATCACCTACTCAATCGGTAGTTGAATCTTTATGTTACTCAACACATTGATTAAGCAAGCACATCAAGCGATCCAGACCAGGGGACTGTGCATGAAAATTTCATGTCAGTGTTTAGAAAATTATCATTTGATTTTTTGAGAACTCGTCGACCTCTTGAGCATTGTTTACGTTCATTGTCTAGTATGTGTGGATTTGGGACGGTGAGCACCAACGTTGTTCCTGGTGTAAATATCAGCCCCGTACCCGCCCAACCTATCGGAGTTCTCTCTTTCTCGAGCATTATAAGTTGATTGTTCCGACAATTTGAGTCAACACTCAGAATTTCTTACCTGTTTAGGTAATTGCATTGAACTACCCTAAACAGCTGGGCAACGAGCTAGAGAGGCAGGTACGGTCTAATATTCACTGCCGCTTTTACTTTCCACCAGGTGTGGAGTTTTCATATAGAAGGGTATTTGCTTCAATAAATGCAAACATTATGCAATTAATTTATCTGGCATATGCTTCGGCTCCTTTGTCAAACCGTACTTTGCCATATTCGAGTCGAACATTTGAAACCTCCTTCTTGGCTTCAAATCTTCTCTTCACCGATTAAAACTTGGGGATCTATCATCTTCCCTAAATTGTTAAAATAGTAGAGGAATTCTGCTCTATTTCCTCGATTGTATAACCAAGAATCGAAGTTCATTCATTTTTCTGTAAATGATGGAATAATTGGTTGGTTAGAAGAGCACCAAAAATTGGAATGGCCAAACTACATTCACGAATTCCTGCATGCATGCGGTTTTTCTGTTTCGGGAAAGTAATTTGATACATGCTCACCGATTTTTTGAGGTAACCATAAAGTTATGGTGTGCATCTTAACAGGGCATGATTTGGACAATTCTATAAAGTCTTGATAACTCCCCCACCAATCAGCATAAGCCCTCTCATTCATCTCCTCCAAGTCAAGGACAAATTCAAACAATAATCAACCTCCCACCTCCCACCTACCTCCACCCACCTAGCATAAAAATGCGCTTCCAAACACATCACCTCCCCCTCACATTCTTCCTCGCCCTCCTCGACCGAATCCCAAACGCAAGCGCAGCAGAACAAGCCTGCTGCTGGCCACTAGTAACTACTCCCCCGTCCTGCAGCATCAACAGACACTCACAATTGACAGGGTCAACTATGTCACGATGGCACTCGGCCTACTCCTTGGTGTGGATATGGGTGTATGAATTCTTTCTCCTCTCCCACTTTTTCTTTCTGACAGTTTACAGCTTGCAATGTATTTGGGTGTGCTTGTAAAGGCGGCTGTCGCACGGGATATTATAAGTCGGAGGACGAGTAGAGAGAGTACTTGAGTTTTCTGTGAGGGTTTTGGGGAATGTTGTTTTTGGGTTGGCGAGTTGTGGATTTGTGATTGGGGGGTGTTGAAAGGGGGTTCTAGATATTGTGGTTCTTTTTGATGAAATGTTAGGAATGAAGCAGACTCTTACATCAGAACTCAACTACTGTCCTTGTGAAGAGACGTCCGTGAACTAGTAGCATCGCAACGCCATCGAAACACATATAAATCATGAGGGGAGGGGTTGCACGAAGAGCAAATCTCAAGAATTTCACTTTGATGGTATCAAAGAATGTCATGAAGATAGCGTTTGAAAAGATCCATTTATCCCATGTGCTATAATGCTTGCTTGATGAACTGGCAGCTTCATATTCTCCGTGTCCCTTCTTTGAAAATTGCGACAACAACAAATACAAATCTCAATACCGACAGCCCGTAAATCCATTTGTGTGACAAAATTTTCGATATTAACAAGCTCTCTGTAATTGTTCAACTCATTTAACGAGGAACTCAACCAAATCATCAGAAAATGTAACAAGTAGCTGTTAAGACGAGTGCGACGTTCAGCGACAACAGGAGGAACTTCATCCTCTTCCTCATCTTCATCTTCGTGGCTTTGTCTTCTCCGCTCCTCTCGTCGAGGCCCTCGTTTTCGATCGCTTCCCTCATAATCTGGTGTCCTATTAGAAATCCTCAATTCACGCCTAAGCATTAGAGAGACTTACCTCGATCACTGCACTTCCTCGGTGGTTCGCGACTTCGATAACTTCCGACATCTGGGGCTGGAGACCGACTTCTCGACCTCCTCTGACGGGATCTACTTGTATCTTCCTCTCGAGCTTCAACATCCCCTTTCACAGCCCCATCCTCACCCCAAGCACTCCTCAAGGAATCCCTTAACTCAAAAACACCCAATCCAAAAAATCAGTACCTCCCACCCGAACACCCCAACACCCCAACACCCCATGCACTAACCACTAACCTCATCCCCATCTTCCAGCGCCCCCATAAGACTCATCGCAGGTTAAACAGCAAGACCCCGAATACCAGAGCAAAGCACCAACCTATCCCTCAAGCACCTATAACAACGACCCCCATTCCCATTCGCGTTAACGTAACAACATCCCGTGTATTTATTATTCAACGCATCTACTATGCAACTCTGGCATGGAATTTCACGGCGTTTGCCTTGCTGAGGAGAGATGTGGATGCCATGCGTCATTGCGACGACGGTGCCTTTTTGGAATTGTTAGACAGGTTAGGGATGTGGAGGAGGGATTTGAGTTTGGTTTTCGTACCTACTTTTTGTTGTGAGGTACAAGTATGTGAATAAGAAGGTGGGAAGTCTCGTGTGGGCGACACCACAGGGATAAACGGAATATGGGAGCTGATGGTGGGTCCTAAACACTACCGCTGTTTGGTAGCAAACACTTTTCTTAGCAAATCACTTCTACAACCTGATTATCCCAACCCTTCTCAACCAAAAACGAAAAGTAACGACATTTCTCAAACTGCTCAAGCATGTAGTAGCGAATTTATAGTACACTTAGTGACCGACATTGTCTCAGACATCTGATATAAATCACCACCTCTGACAGTGAGACATGTTAGCTAAATTCCATACCCTTGTACACTTACCTGCCCCAGGAAATTCTACTCAAAATCTTATCCTAATTAATTTTCGTATAGTGAGCCAGAGCCAATATTCAGATCACATTTCAAAACAACCAGTGTACTCCCTCACCAACCCCCAACCATTCCAGGCCCCCCACACGTTCAAAAGTCCAAATGCGTTAAAAAATTCCATTTTCCATTTCAAATTCCCTACCAAACGCTACGCTAAAAAAAAGGCATCCCCACTTTTCTATCTGATATACAAAACGACCCAGTCCAGTCCAGTCCATCATAGGTTTTTGTGCTTGCCCCTTCCCTCATATACCCCAGGCCGCCAGAAAAGCAACAGTACCAGCAAAAGCAAAACCAAAAACCAAAAAAAAGAGCAAAGCGAAAGACTGTATAACTACGAATCCTATCATATCCTATCCTACCAAACCAACCAACCCATACCATACCCATCAAATCCCCTCCATCCGTTTCACCAAGAACAAACGAAAAAAAGAACTCCTCCCGAAAGTGGTTAGGTTATATAAGGAGAGACAAAATCCTAACCTCAAACCGCAGCCTCATCATCACTCTCCTCCCCCAAAAGCTCATCAGCGTCATCATCCACCACCGCGTAATCGCCCCTTCCTCTGGCAAAACTATCTCTAGTCGTGAATCTCGTGCCCCTACTTCCACCCATCGCCGTTCTCGCCGAGCGCCAAAGACTGCTGACGAGGAGTGGCAAGGCAGCCGCAACAGCGACGATCCCAGCAACAGCCAGGACGGGGTATTTAACCCATGGAGCCTCGCTATCAAATGAAGCTGGAAGAGATGTTAGTATCCATATCCAAATTGAATAATCGGATGGGAAGGGAGAGGAAGAGACTTACATTGTTCCCCAAGTCTGATCTGTCCAAACTTGGAAGCCCAGTTGCGCCACACCCAGTAGCCCACACCTGCAGCGGCAGCAATAGGAATGATAATCGCAAAGAAGATACCAAGAGCTGAGCTGCTGTGCTTCTTGTTGAACTCCTCTTCCTTTCCAGGGCAGACTTTAGCCACACTCTTGTCGAACTCTCGTCCGTTCTGGCACGTGCTCATCGGTAATTTTCGATAGCCGGTAGGAGCGAAATATTCAATCTTGTCCGCATCGACCTTGCAAATCAAGGAATGATCTGGAGGCGAGAATCCAGGTACAAGAGCACAAGATCCGTCGCCTTGACGTTCATAATTAAAGTCACTAATTCCATGTTAGCGTAAAATCATTAAGTGAATATCGTAGAATTTACCATTCATAGTCCTGTCGTTCACACTCGCAGTTCTCCTTGATTTCATGTAGACCTGGGATCACCCGTGGGTTGTAACAGTCACTGTCGACCTTCTTGCGAATATATTGCGAGACATGACCGAAGAGACAGTTGTTCTCTTGCTTCGGGTGCTTTGGTGTCCACAGATAATAATCTGGAGACTTCTCGGGCTCCTTCTCATTGAGCTCGCACTTCTTGTTTGTGAGACCAGTAAAATCAAGGTTGACGGTGTGGATCTCATCATTCTTTTTGAACCACAAAAGGAAATTTCGAGAATTGTCACTTGGTGTAGTAGTGAGATCGGCAACAGTGACCTCTTCGTCTGAGAACTGAAAGTCGTCCCATGTGACACCCTCATCTGTTGAATAACTAACAGTTTTCGTGGGAGCTCCCTCTTTCACGAGGATGACAATTGCGCCCTGATCACCATACTCCCACATGTATTTCCCCTTCTTCACAGCAAACCAGCTGATTCCACCATCAGAGGTCATGAAAGTATCGTGTTCTTTGCCAAGATATTCGCCCACATTACCGGTGACCACCATCAAGCCAATAGCTGATGAGGATGAATAGGTATGGGCTTTGTTTGCTCGTTCAGTATAACCGTGGATGTTGAGAGAACATTTGTCAAGGCCACCCTTGCAGTCAAACTTCTTTCCATCAGCATCCTTTTGGGGTGGGGGGATTGAATCCCATTCCGCGCCATCATTGTGGGTGATGACTGTTTTCAGTCTCTTTCCCTGCTTTTTGTAGTCCTTGTTGTTATAGTTGGAGACAATGTTGGCCAAACTGAGACCTTCAAGACCAAATGTCTTCTCAAAGTCGACGTAGCCAGGTGCATCTCGGTCTACGGCTGCCAAGCTGAGCCCATAGGAAGTGCCGTTGGAATTACTTTTGATGATACTTCCGTACTCAAAGTCCTTTTCATTGTTGACGGTGACGTGCAGAAAGACGGAGTGGGTAGAGCTGTCAAGAACAGTGTATCCAGTTTGTGGAAAGCTGAATTCATGAGGAAATTGGGCTCCCGCAAAGTTTCTTCCATCGACACTGGCATTGACTCGGAGGGTGGAGTGGGCTTCATCCCTTGTAGCAACGACAATGAATTCGGACATGGTTGCGAACTGCACAAGGTTGTTAAAGTGCACCGTGGGATCACTCGCGAAAAAGTCCTCGCTCGATTGCAGTAGCCAGGGGTTGTCCTTCTCATCATTTTTCTCATGCTGTCGAACCTCGCAATAAATAAGGTTGTCAAGGTCACTGTCGTCCTTTCCAAGCTGCTCAGCAGGTGTGGTGTAAAGTCGTCGTTCTTCCTTGATGAATTCACACTTTCGTACATATCGTCGTAGCACTTCCCAATTGTCTCCCCTGTCCTTGCTCAATGAAGCGACACTGTGACATTTTTCGCCAGGACAGTCTCGGCCACCAACCCAAAGAATCCAGTCCTTGTGTTTCCAGTGAAAGTTCATGACGGATAATCCGTCTAGGTTTGGACCATCCGGAGCCTTAAACTCGCGAATATTATCTCCTCGCTCAACGGAGTAGAAAACCTTTTCGGTTGCCGTTAAAAAGAAGACTACGTCTTTGTAAAACTTGTGAGCATAGACTGCCACGATCTTCTCGTCTTTTAGAATTTGTTCCCAGTTCTTGCCATGATCTGGAGACAAGAAGACTCCCGCATCTGTGTGTGCGATAACTGTTTCATCCGCCTCAAGGCTGATATCAGTCCGCTCGAGATACACTTCCGGATTTAACATTTTACCAGGGAGTTTGGAATCAGTCGCAGTGATTTTGCCCGAGGCAGGTTTGTGGGGACTTGCTGTGTCCTTGCAGTCTCTATCAACTGGATCATCCTTCTGCGCCCCCTCTGCTCTCTCGCAGTCATTCCCAGGGATTTTTCGCCAGCCAGAAGATCCTTTAAATTTCTCATCCTTCTCTGGGTTCTTGCAGGCACCTTCTGGAAGAACCAAGGGCTTGCCCTCGACTTTCACGCACTTCGTGCGGTCATCATTCCTGACAAAATTGTAGTCGCACTCGAAATCTTCATCTGTGCAAGTACATTTCTTTGTAATGACCTCTGGGTCCTTAAATTCGCTCTTCATGAAGCAATCAGCTTCCTTCTTGCGTCTTTCGAAAGACTGAGTATGGCCCATGAGACATTTGGGGTTGCCATCTTTATCGACACGAGCAGGCCAAAGTTCCAGTTGATCCTTCTTACACTGGTCCTCGTGCATATCGTCAAAGTCCAATGCGATAATATAACCCTTCTCTCTTGGCTTCTCCGGATCAACAGCTTCTAACAAGAATTTGAGACTGGTCGAGTCCTGTGTAGTGGTCAACTGGACAGGTCTAATCTTTTCTGGAAGTTTAACTGGTGTGAAGGTTTTGCCGTGGTTGATAGAGTATTGGATCTCGTCCGTTGCCCCGTTATCGCTGATTGCCACCAAAATGGAACCCTGGTCACCAAACTCGTACTTGTGAGGTCCTTCAAGTCCCTTCGTCCATGTCAACCCAGCGTCGTCGGAAATGTATAGATTTCCTTCTTTGTACGATTTGAGATGATCCCCGGTATTTCCAATTCCCATAACAATTCCCGGCGCTGGACTGGAAAACACACGACCAGAATTGGACAGCTCGGTGACGGAGTGGAGGTGCAAGGGCTCCTTTTCGCATGTAATTCCGTGAAAGGTTCGGCCATCATCGAAACTGATTTGGGTCTTCAGTTTCTTGTCCTTGTTATCGCTTTCAACCTCTTTCCAGTTGTCGACAATGTTGAGTAAAGAGATACCTTGTATGCCGGAAACCTTCTCAAAGTCAACCATGCCATCCCTGTTTCTATTCGTATGTTCGATGTTTCGTGTGAAATAGGTTCCATTCGAGTTACTCGTCAAGAAAACTCCCATTGGTTGAGAAAATCTGCTGCTGGTTAAAACATCGATTTGGATGCTGTATTTTGTGGACTCGAGAATTGTGTATGCCTTCTCGGTAAGTTTGTGGTCGTGGGGGAATACAGCTCGGTGCCATTTGATGGTATCGTCGGTAACATAGAGTGCCATTTCGTCGGTGCCCTCAGCAGATGTCGCAACAATCAAGAAATTTGTGACTACTGCCATATTAACCACGCCTTTGACCAGCTTTCCAGCTTCCATCTCGGGTTCAAATTCCTGGATTGCGCCACCACTAGCTGAGTTGAAATAGTCGTCCGAGACGACCATTCGATAGTCCTTGCTCCATGGGGAGAATTTGCCCCGTGCAATACACAAAATTCTGCGAGCATCTGTGTCATCATTGCCAGTTGTAAACTCGGGTGAGGATTTTGCCCAGTGGCAACCCATAGTATCCGATCGCAGATGGTTGGTTTTCGCGAATCCATTCGTCGTATAATAAGTCTGTGGTATGGGTGTTAGTTTTTCTGGTTTATGAGCTTCTGCCGATTGTGCCAACCTACCAATTCGTCGCAGAATATGCCGGTACAATCCATTCCATTATAAATGATTCTATTGGGGTCGCCAGCGTGGAAAGTCAAAGCCTGAGCCTGAAATATGCTGGCCACCGAATCCACCGAGAACTTCTCCCAGGACTTGCCCCGGTCCTGGGTCAACCAGTGAGTTTTCTCGTTTGTGATAATATATGCCCGCTTGGGATCGAATGGGTGCATTATCAGCTCCATCAGCTTGCCTTTGGGAACATCGTTCACCACTGCCCATGTTGCACCGGCGTCGTCTGACCGATAGGCGTTTAATTCGACTGCATTAATGAAAAGGACGACATCGGAATCCTCGAAATAGTTTACATTGTATGGTACAAAATCGAAAGGTGTTTGCTTGACCGCGGGGGCATCTTTCTTTGCCCAAGCAGCTCCCAGGAGCGTGCTGGACAAGAGCAGGTTCCGCCACTGCAGCCTCATAATGGCGAGGTGTTCAGATGGTAGCGCATCAAAGATGGAAGGCGTCCAACAATTATGCAGCTGGGTATTCAGTACTCGATGGAGGTACGATGGGTTTTCGATAGGGTGTAATCTTCGAGAGGCAATAGAGGTTTGTTATTTGGCTTCTTTGTAGGACTTTCAGCTACGAAACACCTTCGGCAGGAGAGACGTGCCCTGAGCCTCAGCCATCGATGACACGCGAGCAGGGATTCAGAGTTAGTTAGTACCACTTCTTTCCAAGCGAACAAACCAAAGCTTCTTTCACAGAAAAAGACACCTCAAGTGGATAAGAGCTTTATACTTTAAAGTAGTAATTGGGCAGGTTTAAATCCCTAGATCCATATGTTTTGTCTCGCAAATCATTTTACTCTGCCTAGGGAGGGACTCCACCCCACAAGTTCTGGCAGTTGAGACCTGTCATCTTCACTAAGTTTAGTACGAGCTACTTGTATCATTGACATGTGTCACTAAACAACTTTAAATAGAGAACAACTCAAAAACAACCACATCCAACAGCCCCCAAATCTCATCACCAACGCGACTCACGAAAGGCATAGTATACATGTCAAAGCATTACGTATAATATCTATTCGCCCCCCACCCATCTATCACACCAGATATCCCAAGGACCATCACTCCATTCATCCCCTCCCAGCACGCCCCCCTAACCACCATGCGCAACGTTTGTATTGACAAAAGAAAAGGTGTTGCGAAAGCCATCGCAAAACAAAAAAAAAAAAGATATAAAATAGGACCATTTTGTCCCCGCGCCTTTTCCATGCCTTCCTAATCTGACAACATTATCTTGTTCTTCTAGAAAACGCCCAGAATCAGATGAAGAAAAGGGAGCAAAAGTACAAAAGTCCCATGTGCCCAGTCCCCGATCCGTGAAGCAAAAGCCACAAACAAAAATGTATTTATCTTTTCCATTGTACAGAGAATTGGACACAGCATCTATCTCCAGTCAGATTCAATCGGGGTAGAGCCCAACCCCATCCAACCAGCGCATTTCATTCATTATCAAAGTTTTACAGCGTCAACGAGATTCGGCTTTTCAGGCTCAAAAATCATCTTGGCTGAAACTCGAGTTGCCGTGGCTAAACTTAGGCCTTGCGTGATCGAGTAACTCTTGGGCTTGGGGTAGCGGTGGTGGTAGCAGATCCGTTCTTCTTCGAGGGGGTTGGCTTGGTATCGAGGATTGCGGTAACATCTGGAAGTTTGGCATCGACCAAAGAGCGAGCGGCTTTGCGGCCAGTAGGACGCTTTCCATCCTTCTTGTAGGTGGCAAAGTAGAACGAGATGAACAAGACCAAGTAGGAGCTGATTATTCCCATTCCAGCAAAAGCGGCGAATTCCTCTCCAGCGCAATTACCCGCGTTTGGCATCCATTGGAAGTAAGTCGAGGTAAAGTAAGTGTAAGACGCAAAGTAGACGAACACTAAGATGGTAGTTAGTAGCTGAAATATGGGAAAATGGAGGAGTCGGTCTTACCAAGATCAATGACGAACTGGATGATTTGAAGACGGGTGATCCACTCCTTCCACCAGATGCGGATTCCACGCGCGCTCTGGAAATAGTACCAGTACATGACAACGTGAACCATCAAGTTCAATGTGATAGGCACCCATGAAACCGATGTCAAACCAATCAATTGTGTGTAACAAAGAGCAGCCGTGGCACCGTGGTGGTAACAGTGGAGGAAGGCTTCGGACATGTTAGCAATTGTTATTGGGCAGTATGGAAAGGAAGTCGCATACTCAATGGTTTCTTCTTCAAGACGAGGAACACGGTATCGATCAATTCGAGGTACTTAGTGAGGTAGTTGAGCTGGCATAAATTAGCACAAACATCCCTCCCGCTTCTCCGCACACGCAGCTTACGTAGTAGAGAATAACCAAAGGAGGAGTCCATCCACCCTTGACGTCGCAGATGGTGTAGAAGAGGCCATGGGTTGCAAGAGTTGGCACAAGCTGCTCAATGAAGAGAGCAAGTAAAATTGCGCTGATGCTGGTAAGGTAGAAGTTGTGGATCATGAATGGCACATTCAATTTGAATGCTGCTCGATTCTTCATCAATTCCCTCCCCCCGAAAATTATAACATAGTATGTGAAAATCGTGATAGCCGTTTCTTTCAAGGTTGACATGGGAGTCACTTGAGGCTGGAAATCGAAATCTTGCGGATGGTAGCCCTTCACGGCCGTGAAGGCCTTATCGAATAGGGGCCATAAATGCACACCAAATGGGCGCTCGATACTCGGCAGAGGAATCGATTTGAATATGTCAGCGTTGGCAGAAGACATGATGGCGATCCGGATGAGTTCGAAAGCCGCAAAGGACGATGTTGTGATCTGGGAGGACAGAGAGCAAGTCGCAACTGCTCAGAGATACGCGCTTTCGGAAAATCTGGAAGCCGCAACCAAACACTGTGCGACTCGACAAGCGCGAGTATGCGCAAGACAAGAGGGGGAAAGAAGAATGGGAACAATTAAAAACGAAATATGTCAAGAAGCGCTCGAGAAGGAGTGACGAGAAAGGTCGACGGATCAACAACGAAGCTGATCAGACGAGAAAAAAGTAGCACAACGTGTTTGTGTTTGAAAAGGACGTTGGGGAGGAAAAACAATTGAACTTTGCTGGTTTTGCTCGAAAGGGGCTTCCAAGCCAAGGAGATTACTATGGGGACGAGATTACAACAAGCTACAGCGCATGTGATTGGTGTTGCTCATGGTTAACCATCACGTGGCGACTAATTTGACTAATTTGGTTAGCTCCGCCAGCTCCACATTTTAGAATTGCCTCGGCAAAAGATGTTGATTTGTTGTCCAAAGGGAAGAAATGAGAGGTGAGGGCATTCACAAGTGAAGAGTCAAGACTTCGGTCCTCGGATCGTGCACGTACTTTCATTTTAAATTTGAGAATCGGCAAATGGAAATTAGTTCTTCCATATTGAGCTACATGTTTGTTTTGCCTTTCGTTGTCGTTTGTTTACTTCTCCCCCGCCTAAACGAACGCGTTGGGCAGTAGGTAACTCGTACTTTACTGCTATCTTCAAAGTAATTGCCCAGAGCACCTTCAAATATCCTCCTAGATCTTTAGAGAAATCTCCAAAAATCCAGCTCAGTTGTCCTAAATAGTATGCAGTGCCTCAAAGTGTACTAATGGCGCTCATGACTACACAAATGCCAGACCGTCTAGTAGTTGGCGACTTGCCCTATGTTAACTCCCAAAATCCAAGGCCCCAGAATCCTGAAAGTCATTGACCAAATTATCATCAAAATACCAAGAATAACCCATTCCTAAATCCTCATTCCCATTATAAACCGTGTAATCCCATCCACCATCCATCAATATCTGTTGATCAAGTTTCTCCAAACCCTGCTCGGGATTATATAGAGTTTGAGTATTGAAATCCAGATCAAATTGCAAATTGGGCTCAAGGGCCGGGGTTGTTACAATGTCCGTCCCATTTTCCTCCGGGGCTTCCACGGAATCCGGCGGCGTAAGACTTTCCATAGCCAAAAAATGCTTCTGTCCCTTCAGAATCTTCTTGTTCAACTTCTTAAGCATATCAACCCCCCGTTCCGCAACCGGTGATCTCTGAGCAAGAAGTTCAATCAAGTCCACTGCCCTCCCGAAAGAAGCAATACACTGATTCCGCAGATTCACATCAGTCATAGGTGCATTCCGGGAATCCTTCATGGCTATGAGATCCAACGCAGCACACATCCCCGCAATAGTCGAGTACTCGATCATTACGAATGGTATGTAAAAATCTTGTTGCGGACCGCCTCCCATGAGTTCATGAAGTTCGGTAATAGCAGCCATGGCATTTATACATGCGCGGATAAGTGTATTTCGACTCGCGAATGCAGCTGCAAAGTTCGACTTATTGGCTTCGTTTTCTGGACTTGACGTCCCGGATACCGTGAGACCTGCAAAGGCGCGATGTATAGTTGCCACGGCTCCATAAATACAAGCAGCAAGGCCAATTCGTTTTAATTTCAATTTTGGAAACCTGGCTTCCCAACTCGTATCTGGGCTTTCTAACTTGTATTGGAGGGGTAGAGTGTCGATAATTTCTGTGTGAAATCTTTTCATAACTGAGGTTACGAATTCAGGGTCTTGCCGTTGTCCCTTTTTACTGGGCGCGCTGATGAAAGATTGCAGGAACTGACAAATTTTGATGTGAAAAATGACATCGGTCATGGATGTTGGGCATGATTTATTTGTGTCGGGAAGATATGGCGTTTCGGAGGGGTATTTGATATCGGTATATTCTTCTGGGATCAGTGGCCAGCGTCCAAGATATGTGCATGCAGTTCTGTAACACTTGGTTAGCATACGTACCAATATAGGTTCAACAAAATAATTAGTTACCTATCCCACATATAAAGAAACCAAAAGACTTTCCGTCTTTCCTCCATCTCAAATTCTGTTAGGCATTCCCATGACTCCTCCCTAAAAAGCGCAATACTATGTGCAACTTCCACGGCTTCACCAAAGGCTTTACAACTCTCCATCGTGTTGCCATTATTACTCAGAAAAATCATATACGAAATAAGGGCTCTGATCCTAAGCAACGAAGCCGGTTTCGGTCGATAAGAGTCCAAAAGAACTGCCGCTTCATCACACTCCTTCTCCAGAATATCCAAAGATACATCTACAATATCCGCCGTAGGGTATTTGGCATGTGGCAAACAATGAAGACTGTTTAAACAGAATCTAAGAATAAGAATCCCGAACTGAAAATCGTGATCTTTTTGGTAATTTGGTAGAAGCCACCATTTTTTGTATTCCTCCGTGAAGGTTTGCGCAAACACTAACTCGTATGTCCAGTTCACCTCCTCAACAAAGAATTGAATGAGGAAATCAACAACCTTTCGTTTTGGAAAATGCTTCAGCACCTCATCCCGAGATCTTCGAGGATCCAAGGGCGGGATTCCGGGTTCAGAATGATGTTTTCCAGAGCATTTCTTTTGAATTCTAACCTCTGTTAGCGTTACTCAGAGTCAGCAGGAGAGAAATATGCTCACAATAATTTACCCATTGTCATTTCCATGGACCCGATTGCGTTGAGGATATTCTCATCCGTAAGTTCCACCTCTTCTATCGATTTCGGAGATTCCTCTTTCTCTTCTTCATGACTGGGAACTTGTACTGCAGGGGATGTCTTTTTGTACACTTTTTTCCCTTGTTGGTTTCCTTCATATCGACAAAGGTGGCCGACTCGACGGCCGAGACAACGATTACAGGGCCATTCCCGATCGCACTGTATTGGAAGTTAGCTTTAAATGAGTCGTAAGATAAATTAAAATGACTTATAATACGTAACAAAGTACCTGTATGACAAATATGGACTTACACGTTGTTTTCTACGATTACATTCGGAACATGAGGTGACAACCCTTCTTTTTGACGCTCGATTTCGAGTTTCCGTTTCTGTTGCTTTGGCGATGTTCATTCTCTGGTAATCTAGTTCTTTGAAATACCCCTTCTTAATTGCAAGGTGCTGATGTGGGAGTATAACTCAAAAAAGAGTGGAGCGCTGTTCGTTCAGGAGTGCAGGTGCTGACATTATGCGCTAGCCGGTTTTGGAATGATTATAAAACGTGATATGTAAACAAAAGTAGTGGAAATCGAGATCCGAAATTTAGAAGAAGTGGTCAGATTGGTGGAGAAATCGGGTTTCTACCCTAGAGCTGTCTTTAAAACCAATTTTTGTGATCCGGAAACTTCTAGCTTGAGTCTATCACGAGACCTGCCCGCCTGCTTCCTCTGTCGAGTGCGCGGGCAGGGAACCTCCACCCAGTATCTTCACATTAGGAACACATCATGCTGTTTTATTAAACGATAGTGCTTTAATTAGAATACATCAATTTTCAGAAGGCTAGGGGATGGGTTAGGTCTTACGTTTGAGCATTTGAGTTGGCCCAAAAACACGGACAGGTACCCTTGCTAGCCTTTAGGATACTTCATATAGTGTACTTGATCGAATAGAAAGACCCTTCCAAAACCGTCTTCTTTGTAAGTTCGACCTCAAGCATTTTGCGATGACGAAGAAGAAATAAATGAACTAGATATGTCCAATGCACTTAACGTTTTCAGTACATCGTCTCAAGGTAGAAGTGCTCCAAGGGTAATAATGTACATTCGGCATAATATCAAGTCCTGGGAAACCGACGAGCCGTTGTTGGCGAGGGTTAGAGAAGCATTCATTCCTCCTCGATTATTCCATGTCCCATTTCTTGAGTAGCTCTCGTTTAGTTGTGAATCTGGTCTCAGAAGTATTTGGGAGAATCAATGGGTTAAGTGATTTTCTGGAGACTTAAAGCTTTAATTATAACCCAGGTGGCTTTCTCAAAACTTTGCGTCAATTGTTTTAGGGGTATTAGTTCTTGCGTTTACTATCCACGGCGAGTAAGACACCAAGAACTCATTCACAAGGGGAGTCAAATATATTGCTTCTCAACGGGCCCACCTAAGAATAAATTCACAGACATCTCACTTGATGCACCTTATGCTGCTCTGCATTGAGTCTGAAACGACAAGGAAACTTAACCAGCTTGGATTCTTCAATATCTTTCTTCATTATTCTACCTTTACTTTCGCGCAATTACAAAGATTGCTTCAAGCCCTTCTCTAACAATGCGTATCTTTAATCTTAGCGGGATTAGAACAATTTAGAGTAGGATATGTTGTGATACCGCAGAGAGCCTCTGCCTACTTCTCTTCTACACTGTATTGACAAACCATGTTTACAAGTTATTTTCAATAAGAGTTTTACTAGTTCTGCGGTTGCACTTAAAATATATTCGAATTTTATTGTTCTCTTAACATTGTATATTTGACCGTAATTCTATTACCAGAATTAGTATTCTGACTTATCCTTTAGATATGTAAAGACGGTGTACCTACCAGATTCCTCTTTTATCTCCGACAACAAGAAGCTCTTCTGCCTCTTGGTTAGTGAGGGGCTTATTATCCGGAGTTTTTGGCAAGTAGAGATCGTATAGTTCATCCAACTCTCTCTCCTCCTCCAATGTTTTCTTTGTCTGAGCCTCAAGGTCTTCCAGTGAAGCAATCAAGCACTCTGTGCTAAATATGGAGCAGTTTTGACAATTACAGTGTTCTCGAGGGAAATGTTTCTCGTGATTCTCGTTCTAGAGTTCGAGGCTGTGATAGCTTTTCTCTGTACCCTCAGAATAAATAGAGTGATCTGTACTGAGGGGGGTAAAGTCTATTAGACTAGAGGAAGCTTCAGGTCCCGGGATGATCAGTTTTAAGGATGGTCTAGCAAATGGAGTCTCTACCGTTTCTTCCAAAAGTTCAGTAAAAGAAGCGCCCACTGCAGCACCAGGGATGCCGAGAATTGCACCATCGGTGGCTGACTCGCTATAACAAGAGTCAGATAAAAAGTAGCTGTCAAAGATTTCCTCAATGCCTTTTTCATTGGCCGTTGTACAGTACTACCGCATGTGTCTTCGCCGCACGTCCTTTTTACCCCGCACCCTCTGAAAATATATTATTGGTTTTTTGTTTATTAGCTCACCACTTTTGAAGCTATTCACATAGGAGTTATATGTATAGAAAGACAAGAGCTTATATATGAATTCTGCCTAAGCAAAAATTAGAAAATTAGCTAGTATTTAGTATGCCAACCCCCAGCTGTAATACAAGCTGCCACCCTCCTAGGCATACTTAGATACAATTTATCGAAAGTCTCCTTAGGTATTTTAGTCCAACATTCCTTGAGAGCCTCCTCCATAGACTCAATATCATCTTCTGCCTTACCACAGAGATCAGGATAGTGTTGTTGGAGTAGTTTCTTAAGGACCCACCAGATGTGTTCAATAGGGTTGAGATCTGGTGAGTAAGGGGGCCATGGGATAACAGTAATACCCTTTTCAATAAACCAATCCCGGACTTTGTAGGCAGTATGAATAGGTGCGTTATCCTGCATAAAGATATATCCACCT